>JAJPUD010002755.1:173947-196113 GCA_023553655.1 Myrmecobius fasciatus
AATTTTATGAGGATGCTAAAAGATTTTAGATTTTAGTTCAATTTTTTGGTAATTTGATTTTTGGAACACAGTATTTCCACTGTACATGAAATAGTTATATTACTTGCCATATCCTTTAGAATCTGACAGTAAATTACAATTTGTTATGTATTGTCTTATACATTGTTATTTATTTTATTGTATAAATTATATAATTATTGACATAAAATAATCTAACAAAATAAAATGGAAATGAGCTAGGATTCATGTAGTGGTTTGAAATAAAAGATCATTGTATCCCTTTCAGTCACTCTAATATTTAAAACAAACATGCATCTCTAATAATCTAGGGTCATAATCCCTTATTTGCTCATGGGCATGAAAGGTGTGTGTGTATTAATTTTCATTATTTATTACTGGTTTTTCAGTATTATTTTTGTTATTAAGTATTAATTGCTGACTATTGATTATTGGTTTGGGATTTTTGTTGAATCAATGGATAATAAATGGATACTTTTTTTGCCTCACAGATTATTTCCTTACTCAATGGCATAAAATGTAAACTTTCTGGTAAACTCCAATGCCTTTTTAAATCAGTCCATCAATAAAAAACCAGTAGACCACTTTCATGTATTAAAATATTTTCAAATTTCAAATTACATATTGATATTGTGAAAAGACTTTCATCTGCCTGGACTAAAATTACCAAGCCATTGAGAATGTGAACACTGGAGCTTCAAACTAAAATCTGCAGATATTACTTTGAGGTTGACATTGAAATAAAAAGTTAGGGTCAAATTTATAGCTCCTTACTCAAAGAAAGGACACTCCATCTCTCTACTCCCACCATTTTCTCTAGCTGTCCCCCATACCTGTAACTTTTCCCTTCTCCACTCTGATTACTAATCTCCCTGGCTTTAAGTTTCAATTAGAAAACTATCTTCTATAGAAAGTCTTTCCTAGCACCTTCCTTCTATTAACTATTTCCTATTTAGCCTATAAATAGCTTACTTGGTACATATCTGCATGTTGTCTCCTCTATTAGACTGTAAGCTCCTTGAGGTCAAGGACTATTTTTTGCCTTTTTTTTTTAATAGCCTCAGAACCTGGCACATAATGCTTAAATGTTTACCATACTGTGAAGTCAGGAGGACCTGAGTCTCAGACATTTAAAACTTCCTAGCTGTGTGACCCTGGGCAAGTCACGTAATCCCAATTGCCTCAGCAAAAAAAAAAAAAAAAAAAAAGTTTACCACAAATACAATTTCAGAGACATTAGGCCAAAAGTTTGTATGAGTTTTTAACTTAGGTCCATGATCAAATTTGAAAGAATCAATGAAGTTGAGTGGGAGAAAAAATTTACATTTTCAGTAAGCTCTAACTGAAATTTAGCATATCTTTCATTGGGAATTTAAATAAATATTCTAAGAATGGGATCCATCAAACTGCCAAAGTCATCTAAAAAAAAAAAAAAGGTTTAAGAACTACAACTTTAATGTTTAGGAAGGCATAGTGGAGAGGCAGGATGATATACTTCATTTCTAGTTCTTTGCTACAAGATGTTAGATATTAGCATATTAACATAACATAAAAGTATTTCTACTTTTAATTTCCTTACAAAGAGGGCATAAATGAAAATTTTGCTGTGAAACTCTCAAATTGTTGTCTATTCTATTAAAATAACAGTCAAAACAAAGGTTGTCTCACAGACAACTCGGCTATGAACCTTTACCAAAGTGGTCAAAATCCTTCAACGTAACACTTTTATTTTCTACACACAGGGACCACCAAATCTCAAAGTTGGGAAGGACTTCAGAGAACACTTTAGTCAAACCTTAATGAGAATTCCCTCTATACCGTAAGTTGTTCTGTGACATTTGTTTTGAGAACATGAATTTATTACAAAGCAATTGATGTATTAAGGAAGATTCTGAGATTGAAATAAAATCAGCAGAGGAAGGGTGGGGTACATTTCAGACATAGTTCCGGAATTGTGTGAACAAAATCACAAAGGCATGTTAGTTTACTAGAACAGAGTAAAAGAAGAGCAATGATAAGGCAGCACTGAAGGTTGAATAATTCCAAATTACCTGGGGTTTTAAATATAAGGATATTTGAATTATTAATTCAGTAAGCTTTAGTTTAATTCAGCAAATGTTAAGAACCTATTATAGTTAAAGCACTGTTCCTAGGTACAACATGTGCAAAAATAAAATAATTAAATAATTTGTGGAAGGGGGCACATGTGTGTGTGAGAAAGGGAGAAAGACAGAAAGAGACAACTGAAAAAGAATTAATTGTAATTTAATAATTGCTTCAATGGTTGCTCCAGTACTGGGCTATGCCTAGAGCTTCCTTTTGTCACAAGGTTCTGGCACTTTTCCCTATAATAGCCTTCTCTTGGGGTCCTTACCCCTCAACTGCTGTGTTCTGAGCCACAGGCTTCAGGATTATTCTGACTAGCTTTATCTAGGATCTTTTTCCAGAACCTGAACTTAAGCCACTAGTATTATACTAGATCTTGCCAGGAATGCCTTGAGACCATTCTCTCTGCTAGATTAGGGCTGGATTTGAGTTCTTTTTGGTCTGGGATGGTCTTAGGTCTCCTTTCCCAATGCTAGACCAGCTGGGAAAATTAGTTCTCAAGTAGCCTGTCCTGGTGTTGGGAAAGGTTCAGGTTGGACAGGGAGTGCTATGAAGAGTTGTGGTGGAAACCTCTAAAGTCCAACAAACATTCCCTGAGGGTCAGGCTTGCCTGGTCTTGGATACTGCAGAGCTTCAAGAAGGGCTGGACCTGTCACAAAGGCTCCAGGCAGTGCTGACTGAATTCAAACTCTTAGCACTTTGTCTAATATCTACTCTGTCCCAGAATCTCTTCAGGAATCCTTCTGTGGATTCTTGGGTCAGGTGCTCTGATTAGAGGTGATTCTTTCTATCATTTAATAGAGTGGATCATTGCTTTGCTCCAGTAGAATATTTGCAGACATGCATCTTAACAAACTAACAACTTCCCATAATGAATGACTGACCACCATTACCTTCCTGGGCTTGCCCAAAATCTCATCATTTCTATTTTGTTATTTCCACTAGATTTATACACAAATTTAATCTTGTACCGATTGAAATTTTTTAAGTATAGTCTTTCAATCTGAATCCTTGTCTTACTAGTGCAAGGCTTGGACAAGAAGCTATACTTCCATTATAATTCCTTCCAATTATTAGTGTCCTCTCTTCTCTGTTTCTCTATCCCTATTCCCCACTCCCTGCAAAATGAACTATTATCTTCTATCTTGTGTACTTCTTTGTGTATGTGCCAGTTTCTAATGAAATTGTGATTGCCATTTCTTAAACCTGGAAAGACCCCAATTTTAAAGTACCATTTAAATGTTATTTCATAAATTTTTCTGTGATCCTTCATAAGTCAGTTAAAAAGAGTATTACAGGGACAGCTAGGTGGCACAGTGGATAGAGCACCAGCCCTGAAATCAGGAGGACCTGAGTTCAAATTTGGTCTCAGACACTTAATATTCCCTAGCTGTGTGACCCTGGGGGCAAGTCACTTAATCTCAATTGCCTCAGCAAAAAAAAAAAAAGTTACCACTCACAGTTCTATAAAATACCGTAAAAGTTTGGAAAGTTCCAGCTGGTGAATTTTCTTGCCTTAAGTCTTTCCCCACTCCAATCCATTCAGACATCAGTGATTTTTCCCCAATGCATGTCATATCCCTACTCAAACTCCAGTGGCTCCCTATTGTTTCTAAAATCAAATACAAAATACTATCTGACATAAAAAGCCTTTATAGCTTAGCCTTCTCCTCCTACCTTTCCAGATTTCTTCCATCTTTCTTCCACACCACATACTCTTCACTCCAATGAGACTGGCATTCTTGCTGGTTCATGAGCAAGATACTCCATCTCCTGGCTCTTGGCATTTTCTCTGGCTGCCTCCCAAGTCTGGAATCTTGTATTTCATCTCCACCTATTTTTCTGAATTTCTTTAGGTCCCAACTAAAATCCTAATTTTTTTTTAAATAGGAAGCCTTTTGCAGCCGCTTTTAATACTAATGCCTTCCCTGTCTATTATTCCTATTTAACCTGAATACTACTTAATTTAGATATGTTTGCATGTTGTCTCCTATAGTAGACTGTAAACTCTTGAGGCCAGGGACTATCTTTTGCTTCTTTTTGTATCTCTAGCATTTAGCACCTTGCCAGCCACACAGTGATTAATAAATGTTTATTTTTAATTGATTTCGATGATAGCTAACAGTAATTCCGAACCTCAATTAAGTAAAATATTATCCTTGCCATTCTTCTCATTAGTGGCCATCTTATTAAAAAACTCTGTACTCAAATTATAGAAATTTATTTTTTCTTTTGTTATTCAAGTACCTACATAACATCCTTGATTTTGTCTTTTGGCCCATAAAGCCTAAAATATTTACTACCTGGTCTTTCACGGCAAAAGTTACCTGGCCCAGATCTAGGGAACGTCTAACATTTCCCTGGCCACCATTCCTCTATGTGAATTATCTCCTCCATTTAAAGGTAAGCTCCTTAAGTAGTTTTATATTTGTATCTCCAGCATTCAAAGTGCTAAGCAAAATCATTCATCCATTCCTTATAACAACTATTTTGCATTAGTTATTTGTATTTCTAAGATCCAAGAATAGATGCTGAAATCCACGGAGAGACATGTAATCTTTTCATCTCTCCCAGAGACTAAGTATAGTTATATGTAAAATGTTAGATCTTTAATAGATGTTTGTGTGATTAGTTATCTAGCAGGCAAAGTGGAAATGCAGATCTAAATCTGAGGGAGAGATACAGGCTAGAAAGATATGAAAATCGTTCAGAGATTATCATTAAAGCCATAAAAGTAGACTCAAAAGGAAAAGAATATGTGTAATTAAGCTGGTTTTGGGATATCTACAAAGGAAGAACAACTTAGAAATAAGATTTCTAAGCATATAAGGACCTCAGTCAAATGTAATTTAGTCCAACTCCCTCATTTTTCAGAAGAGAAAACTGAAATCAGAGATATGACAAAACAGGATATAAATCCAGGCCTTCTGAAGGTGGTGGGGAAGGTGCCATTTATATAGCACCTACCATGTGCAGGCTTTCATTTTACCCTAAGTGATGCAAGGTAGTACCCCTGTTTTGCAGTGGAGGAAAATGAGGTAAACAGAATCAACTTCTCCAGGGTTGTGAGTCACATAGCTAGCATCTGAGGCTAAATTTGAATGTCTCCCTGATTTTAGGCTCAGCATTTTATCCATTGTGCTAATTAGTTCCCAACAAAACCAATGCTCTTTTCACTGCACTAAGATGCCTTTTCTGTGCTTAGAAAGGTAGGAGAACTAAAAGAACAGTGTCATAGAATCCAAGAAAAGAGAAAAGAAAAGAGTACTTAGAAATACTTCACAAAGGAGATGGGGCAACAAGCCCTCTGATTCATAGTTTAGTCTGTCAACTACTTTCTAGTGGTTATAATTTTACCTAGACAAAAAAAAAAGTAAATTTAATATACATGATCTCATCAGAGGATTTCTAAAACTGGCACCAGGAAATGGGGGGGGGGGGAGAGGGAGGCAGGGTTATTTCAATGGAAAGACTTCAGATTTTAAAGTTAAAAACCTGGATTTGAATTACCCTTTTCCACTTACTGCCATTGTAACCTAGAAAAAGTTACAACAGATTTCCTCATCTGTAAAAGGGGGGGGGTAGTTTGGTTAAGTGATCAAAGTCTCTTCCTTAAACAATAATAATTTCATGTTGCTGTATGAGAGTTTGAGATGTCCAAATCCAAGGAAAAGAATGTGAATTTTAATATATAATACAAATGTTGAATTCTAGAAAAAAAAAATTAAAAATAATTAACTAAACCTAATTAAAACATTTCAGATTACTGGTAATTTACTTCTCTGTTCCAATACTTCAAATGTGACCTTTTTCACTTAAAGAGAAGCTCTAAAGAGATAGGGAAAAATAATGAATTAAATTATTTAAAAAATTAGTAACTTCCTAACAAGGTAAATCTTAATTTTACGAAACAATTCAAATAAACTTTAGGTTGACTTTAATTCAACAACAAAAAAAAGATAATGGTAAAGTTAAGACAGTGAGTACTTTCAAAATAGAATTTTCATGACATGAGTAATGTTCATATCCATGACACTAACAATGGATTTTACATTTCAACAGGAAACAGAAAGTGCCATCTCAATTCTGCTACAAAATACTCTTAACATTTAACCTTCCAGGTGCTGCTTAAAACACAAATTATCAAGTTCAGAAGTATGGAAGCCTGACAGAATAAACTGAACCATTTTACTTTCAAGAGTAGGACCCAAAAAACATTTCTTCCACAGGAATAAAAGCAAATGCTAGGTGTACTTCTATTTCATATTTGTGAGTATATGTGTATGTATATGTGGATATAACACATAAATATTATATTTCCCTCCCAAAAAATCCTGCATAAAGTGCTTTAAGGAGAATTCTAAATCTCCACAAGACGTTTTATCTGAAAGAATTCATGAGAAATCAAAAAACAAAACAACTGAATCTTCTCTAATGTAGTTATCTCCCCCCCCCAGAAACTAATCCTTTTGTAGGAATCGGATTTGTTCAGAACTGCAGCATTACTCAGACTTATCTGTATTTTTTAAAATCAGAAACAGTTCTCTCTTAGATAACTCATAATCTATAAATCCCTGCTAATTTTTAATCAGTACTTTTTTTTCTAAAATAATTGGTGGATCACAGGTGCCACCAGGTCACTGAGCCTTTTTTTTAAATGGCAAGCGTAATTATCTGCAATTTTACCTTCTAGGACTTAAAATACAGGTGTCCCTTGCCGGAAACGACACAATGACAAATAAAAGTGGGCCAAAGAAACAGAAAACCAGTGGAGACAGATCCATACCACTGAAGGAAAAAAAAAGAAAAAAAAAAAAAAAAGATACCAGCAAAATCGGCTGAGAGCTGACCAGTGTCTGAAAAGTCCCTCCAGAACATAGTGCTTCTCAGCAGTTTTATTCAAACCACCATCACCCCCAACATACATAGTCACTGATTTTCCTCCCCCAAACACATCCATCACGCACACCTCCCATTTCGGAAAACAGCCTTAAAGAGAGGGTGAACACACCAAACGCTTTCAGGAGGACAACACAATTTGAGCTCTACAGAAGGCTTCGATCCTGAACTACCAAAAAAATGCATTTCGAAAATTTCTTTGTTTCACGGCTCCCTCGGAGCCTTTTATTTCTTCCATCAGGCTCTTTCTACCAGACAAACAAGCCTCGAGGTCCAGTATGGCCAACTCCCGAAGATGTTCCCAATGACCACGTAAACTATCCACAACTCCCATACCACCTATTAGGAAAATCACTTTGAAGCCGCTTCATTCGGCGATTCTCCCTCCCTGGGTGCAGAGTCCCGTTCCTTTGTCTCTCCGCCCCATTGTACCCAGGGTGAATACAGGCGGGGTGATTCCCGGACCTGCAGGAATGCAACGGAGATCCATCCTCCCTCCTCTACTCACCCGCAGTCCAGCACAGGAGCGCAACGCACAACAGGAGCTTCATGGCGAGGGGACTCCCCTGGGTGTGCGCTCCGGTTCCTCTCCGTAGCTTTCCTGACGAGTCTTAGTCCCAGCTCGGCTCCCCAACACCTCGGCGCTTCTGTCCTCTCCCTTTCCCTCTCCCAATCCGCACCAGGGCGAGCAGGTGAAGCTGGCGTCACTTCCGTTCCGACAGCCCAGGGTAGGTTTTCACCCCGAGCGTATTCCAGGGGTTCAAGGTCCGCCCAGGCTTTAAACCTTTCTCATGCATCACCGGACAGCCGCACGTCTACGCCCCGAGACAGTCCTCTTGGGGTTTGGTGCTTTAGGTGGGGAGGAAGACTCCACGTGCTCGTCAGCTAGGGAGAAAAGGCACCAGTAGCCCGAGGGTGGTTTTGTGGGATTGGAATCACTAACCACCGCCCATATTGGTAATCTTTCTTTTAAATTGGCCAACTAACAATTACTTTTGGGGAGGGAACAAAAAGGTATAGTTCACTCCAGCACCCCCACCCCCACCCCTTTTGGCTAAGACAATTACGTTTGAGGAGCAGAATCTAGAAATTGTCCGCTGGAGATGGGGTGCGGTTTTTTTTTTTAATTGCTTTTATCCAGAAACGGATTTACACTTTTTTTTTACTTGACCCCCTGGCTTTAGAGAGTGGACAAAGTGTAATTAAAAGGAGAGCACAGTTCTCGTTTCCCCTGAGAAGAAAGAAATCTCATTAAATTTCAGCAAAGAGGAGAGAATGAAGAGGGAATTTGTGTAAGGCAAATTGTTAAGCAAGACCTGGGCGGAGTGTATTAAACAAAGCAGGTTTTTAATATTATTATTTATGTGTATATAAAAACGGGACGAAATTGGGGGGAGGATAGACAGATTTCTCTTAACAAAATAAAGACAAAATCCGTTATTCAGGATATATGGTAAGTAATACATAGACATTTATAAGAGTGGTTGAAAAGTATCGGATGACTGGTTATATTTAATTTCCAAAACTGCTGGATTTGCCCCCAATTAATTTAGGATGGGTCTCTTCAACTGTTTCTATTCAGGGTTGCTCTTCGGAAGGCTACCCGTTTTCAGGTTATAATGAAGTTAAAATAATACGCAGTGAATGTCTTCGGGCAGCGACTATAGGTGCAATAAAAAGAGTACTGGATTTGGAGTAAGGAAGACCTGGGTTCGAAAGTTGGCTCAGCAATTTATTGCCTACATAACCTTACTAAATCCTAATTTTTCTAAGATTGTTTCTTCTTCTGTAATATGTAAAGATTATCACAGGGCCTTTCTTATTCTAAGTCCCCAATTAGCCATCCCAAATTCTAGATATTTGGGAATGATGCCTTCCTCCCCCTTCCCCCCAAAAAAGGTCCTACTTTATCCAGTCAGCCATAGAAACACATAGTTTGTAAGGGAGGAATTTTTATTAAATAAAGTATTAGTATAGCATTTCTTTTTTTTTTTTTTTTGCTTTTTGCTGAGGCAATTGGGGTTAAGTGACTTGCCCAGGGTCACACAGCTAGGAAGTGTCTGAGATCAGATTTGAACTCAGGTCTTCCTGACTTCAGGGCTGGTGCTCTAACCACTGCGCCACCTAGCTGCCCAATAGTATAGCATTTCTTCCCCCATAAAAATCAAGTTTAAGAGTAGCCATCTATAGGAATTAGATGTGGGGATAATTCTTGCAAACTTATGTCCAAGGCACCTGTATTTAGCAGGATGTACAGGTAGAGAACATGTGTAATGGAGATAGGCTGACATGTATTAGAGGGGCCACTCACACCACATACATTGCTGACTTGCCAGTGTCTTCTACAAAAAAAAAAAACATCACACTACCATTGCCTCCCCACAAGGCTTTGTCCTCTGAAAAAACTTTTTTTTTTTTTTTAACATGTCATCTGGTCATCAACTCTTTTCAGGGTCATCCGAATCACAGTCCACTATGGAAACTGGTTACAGATTTTTCCCTATCTAAAACAGCCAAATGCTATGATTAATGAGCCTCTTTTCAACAGCTAGCTCTTCCTGCTTCCTCCTGCTTCAATTATAGTTCTGAGATAAAATCTTCAGACCACCTGAAACTTTATTATGTCAGGTAGAAATACTGTGATTACTAATCCTTTCCTATGAGAAAACTCCTCAGCTAGCCAATTACAAAAGAAATATTTGTTAAATTTTGTTAAGCAAGGAATTTTGCTAAGCACTGTGTATACCAAAAAAAAAAAGCAAAAACACTTTCCTGCCCTCAAGGGGAAGAGTGAATGGGTAAGGGAAAGATCTAGAAAGACACATAGAAGATGGGATTTCTAAAAATTAATTAATTTTCTTTTTAATTTATGAAATAAAGCAAGCATTAAAAAAGTTGAACACAAAACTTCAATTCTGTTATGTACATGTTGCTATTTCTTTTAATTATATAATAAAGCTACCATGTAAATTTTTTTCCTTTTTCCCTTTTTTTCCCTTCCATTCCCTTCTGAATCCCCCTACCCTAGAGATAGCTGCTATTAGACACAAATAGTGTGTTTGTGTGTGTGTGTGTGTGTGTGTAAACTTATTCTATACATACTTCTACTTATTAGTTCTTGAAGATGGGATTTAAGCTGAATTATTTAAGAAGCCAAGAAATAGTTGTGAAGAGGGAAAGCCTTCCAAGGAGAGACAGCCAGTGAAAAAGCACAGAAAGGAAATGGAAGATTATGTGTGAGAGACAGCAAGTAGGCAAGTGTAGGTTGTTTATAATATAGAGGGGAGAAAGATGTAATAAGACTGGAAAAGGAGGGAAGCACTAGGTTGTAAAATAGTTTCAAAGCCCAATAGGCTCAAAAATAGGCAATAATAGGGGAGCACTATGGATTATTGAAGAGAGAGGAAGGCAACACATCTGTGTAGATGATCACATCTGTGGAGAATAACATCAGCACTTGAGTTGAACAGACCCAAGTGGTGACATACTTAAGACATGGGGACATACTAGAAGACTGCTATTGCAGTATGATTAGGATCCTAAACCACATGTGTAAGTAAAGAGAAGGGGCTGTATCGAACATTTGCCTTTTTCCCTTTGTTTCTCTGATGCCCCTCCCCCCCACAATGGCTACCATTAAACATGTGTGTAGAGGGAGGGAGGGAGAGAGAACAAGAGAGATTCAGACAGATAGACAAACTCAGTTACATAAGAACTGATCTCCTTTCCAAAAGTAAAGAGTTGCCTGGAGCTGCCCAGACTTTATCAGAATTTTGTAGCCCACCCAAACTCTTCCTTCTGAAGATTCCACAGCTTTCTTTGTGGACTTCTGTTTGTAATGTAAAACAACTTACTTAGAGAAACTATGTGAAGCCTAACCCTCTAGCTGGAGAGTCATTCTCTCTTCCTTAGTAAATCTATATAAATCCTTTTCCCAACCCCCTCTTTGGGTACTCCAGCACTCTCTGTGTGGCATCCCAAGCTGCTATTCATTTGCCCAGATTCAAGACCTTCATTTTGTGGTATTAACTGTTTTCATTAAATTCAGGTTGACTGTATAAATATATATATAATCATTTTATGCACTTCTGTTTATCACATCTTTTGCTATAGTCAGGTAACATCTTATGTCATAAGTCCTTTATAGTTAATTTAGATATTTATAATAGTCAAAATGATTTGGTAGCTCAAAGTTATTGAGCCCATCATTTCCAGCAAAATAATATCCCATCAAAATCATATAACACAACTTGTTCAGCCATTCCCCAATTCATGTGCATCCCCACAATTTTCAGGTTTCTTCCATCACAAAGAGCTGCTGTAGATATTTTAGAACATATAAGTTCTTTTCCTTTTTCCTTAATCCTTTCTAAGTAGATCTGGTGTGGTATTACTGAATCAAAGGGTATAAGCAGGTTAATAACTCTTGGGGCATAATTCTAGATTGCTCTCCAAAATTGATTATTTCACAATTCTGCCAATTGTGAATTATCGTCCCAATTTTTCAACATCCCCTGCAACATTTGTCACTTTCTCCCTCTATCATTTTAGCCAATCTGATAAGTATGCAATGATATCTCAAGGATTTAGTTTGCATTTCTCTAATCAACAATGATGTAGATTATTATTATTACTATTATTTTGCTTTTTGCTGAGGCAATTGAGGTTAAGTGACTTGCCCAGAGTCACACAGTTAGGGAATGTTAGTGTCTGAGACCAAATTTGAACTCAGGTCCTCCTGACTTCAGGGCTGGTGCTCTATCCACTGCGCCACCTAGCTGCCCCTGTAGATTATTTTTATATGACTATAATGTGTTTTGATTCCTTCAGTGGAAAACTGCTTGTTCATATCCTTTGACCATTTATCAATTGGGAAATGATTCCTTTTCTTATAGATTTGACAAAGTTCTTTCTATATTTGAGATATAAGATATCTGAGGAACTGTCTATAAATTTTTTTTCCTAATTTTCAGCTTTCCTTCTGATCTTGGCTATGTTGGTTTTATTTGTACAAACTTTTTTTTTAACTTAATCTAATCAAAACTATCCATTTTATACCTCGCTCTTTGAGAATTGGATGAGGGCTTAGTTTCCACAGTTGTAAAATTTAAATTGGAGAAATGCAGAGAAATGAAAATTAAATCAGATGCTGAGTGAAATCAGCAGAACCAGGAGAACATTATACACAACAACAAGACTATATGATGATCAATTTTGATGGACATGGTTCTCTTCAACAATGATGTGACTCAAACCAGTTCCTATTGTTCAGTGATGAAGATAGTCATATATATCCAGAGAGGCCTGTGGGAACTGAGTGTGAACCACAACACAGCATTTTAACGCTTTCTGTGAATATTTCCATGCATTTTGTTTTCCTTCTTAGGTTGTTTTTTCTTCTCTTTCTAGATCTGATGTTTCTTGTGCAGTAAGATAACTATATGGATATGTATACATGTATTGTATTTGTCATATAATTTATCCTATTTAACATGTATTAGATTACCTGTCATCTAGGGGTGGGGGGTGGGGGGAAGGAGGGGAAAAGCTTGGGAAAAAGAAGTTTTTGCAAAGGTCAGTATAGAAAAATCACTCATATGTTTTGTAAATAAAAAGCTTTATAAAAAAAATTAAATCAGAAAAATGAAATTGAAACCTAAGAAATGGAACAAAAAGATTAAGCTTATGTGGAACAAGAAAAACAAAACTTTTAGAAGGAAGCCATAAATTAGAATAAGAAAAATGCTAGTAGATACAGAACCGGTGTATACATATCCAAATAGATCTAAGGGAGATATAATCAGGACTCACAATCACTGGGGGAATTAGGTGTTCCTGATAGACAGTAACCTTTGTAGTACCCCCCCAAGAGGAAATCAGAAGAGGGACTGAAATATGTCCAAATAAGGTGACTGAGACGGCCAAGGGGAGATGTAATCAAGGGTGGGGACTCACATGCATGTGGGGGAATTCAGTGCTCTGGATTGGCTGTAAACTCTGTAGTACCCAGTCTCAGGAGAGGGACTTGCATTTGGGGGTGGGTAGGTAGGTTAGAAAGACATGTTTTATTGATTTTAATTGTCTACTAGCTTAGACACTGGCTCCTGCAAGAAGGTAAAATAAAATCCTTTCCTGGCTGGTACAGCAAGTCTATAGAATTCTTGGTAACATGCTTGTCTCTTACAACTCTGATCTCTATGTTTCATAAATTACTCACCTATCCATAAAAATGTTAACTAATATGTTCTATGTTCTTCAAACTTACTTGTAATATCTCTATATCTAGGTCATGTATCTTTTTTGACCTTGTCTTGGTAAATGGTATAAGATATTGATCTATGCCCAATTTCTGCCAGACTGCTTTCCAGTTTTATCAACAATTTTTAAACAATAAATTTGGTGCAGCTAAGTGGTCCAGTGGATAGAGCACCAGCCCTGAAGTCAGGAGGACCTGAGTTCAAATGTGACCTCAGACACTTAACACTTCCTAGCTGTGTGACCCTGGGCAAGTCACTTAAGCCCAATTGCCTCAGCAAAAAACAAAACAAAAACAAAACAAACTAACTAATAAATAAATAATGAATTCTTATCTTAAAAACTTGTCTTTATCCTTATCAAATACAAAGTTACTAAATTCATTTGCTACTGTGAATTATATATCTACTCTGATCCACTTATCTAACTTTTTATTTCTTAGCAAGATAGTTTTGATAATTACTGCCTTATAATATAGTTTAAGATCTGGTATAGTTTAAATCTCCATCCTTTAAATTTTTTTATTAATTCCTTTTATCTTCTTGCCTTTTGTTCTTTCAAATAAATTTACCAAATAATGAATTCTTATCTTAAAAACTTAAGTCTTAACCTTGTTAAATACAATGTTACTATACTCATATGGTGGTGTAAATTGCATGTCTACTCTGCACTCTTCTGTGTCTTTGCTAGTACCAGATAGGATTGATAATTAGTACCTTATAATATAGTTTAAAATCTGGTACTGTCTAAACCTCCTTCTTTTACATTTTTTATTAATTCCTTTGATATTCTTGACTTTTTGTTCCTCCAATTTCTAATTGAATGTCTAATTCAATAAAATAATTTTTTGGTAATTTAATTGGAATGGCATTGAATATATGAATTAGTTTAGGTAGAATTGTCTTCTTTCCCCTTTCCCAGTTTCTCATTCTTTCCATTTTGCCTACTCTTTCCAATTTACTTATACTTTGCTCTTCTGCACATACTTAATCAAAAAGTCATACTGGCCTCTTTGCTATTCCCCCCATGAGACATTGCACTGTTCAGCTGCAAGAATTTTTGCTGGATGTGTCCCATGCTTGGAATGGTTTTCCTCCTCTCATCTCTGCCTTCTGGCTTTCCTGACTTCCTTCAAGTCCCAGTTTAAATCTTACCTTCTATAGGAAAATTTTTCCCAATCTCTATTAATTTTAGCGCATTCCCTATGTTCATCATTTCCTAGATAGTCCTATGTATAATATGTTTATATATAGTTGCTTTCATGTTGTCTATCCCAGTAGATGAAATTTTGCCTTTTTTTGTATTTCCAGGGCTTATCATAATGCCTGGCATATAGTAAGTGTTTAATAAATGTTTATTGACTGATTAAATTGCCCTTTCCTAAGTTTCTCAGTTGAACTCTAATATAACTTACATTAGAAATTTGTTTTCATTTCTTTGGTCTCATCATGCCCCTTGCTTGATATATATCTTTATAAAATCTTTACTTCTTCAAATGAGAAATGGTTTAAAAGACTTTATTGTAAGGAAATTTTTAACTTCATCTCAGTAGTCCTTCTTTATTCAAAATTGCATTTAGACCCCTACTCTATTCCGATCAGTATTAATCAATTTGATAGAATCATATCAGAGTTCCATATATTAATTAGGTGCCCGAGCTATGAGCTGCAGATTTTAATTTCACTTGCTCAGTTACAGGAAGTTAATTAGAGGCCCTCCACCCTTGTTTTGCCTTGTCATAGTGACCATGGTGACCCAACATGGCAGAGATGACTCTACCACATGGAAAGTCTCCCAAAATATTTTTTATAACTCTGGACCAGTCTCTTGCCCAGTAGGATAAGATGACCATCTTATGACCACTTAGATCACTGACTATGATAGCTTCTACCATTTCCTATTGCTTAACCTAAGGAGAAGCCTATCCATTTTATGTGTAAATATTCCTCTTTATTCAACTTGTGACCTTGCTGACATATTATTTTGCTTAGCTTATGTATCATATGTCAGTTAATGAAATTATTCTGTTTTTGGCATAATTGTTCTTGAATGTCTAGATATCTGGCCCTATAAAAATAAGCTCCTGGAAGGAGGAGGCATCTCAGATCATGGGGAAGATCTGAGGACCACTTAATTAGAGGGTTCCATGGGCTCTTTAATAAAGCAGCATTGGCTAAGAACTCTGCCTCAGTCTCTTATTGTAGATGGGATCACAGCAGTTGCTCTGCTGGCCAAGCTCCTAGTTTTAGAGTCATCTTCAATTCTTATTTTTCCTCACTCCACATATATAATCAAGTTGCCAAAACTTGCTGTTTCTAACAACAGTTGGTTAATGGGAACCTAGCCCTTAAGTGCACACCAAGTATATTCAGCTTTGTTCATTTTGGAGCATGTGCAAATATTAGTTCTGTTCTAATAACCAGATTAATTTTGGGTGGCTGCTAAACTACAACTGAAAGAAAGACAAAAGACAGACTGGAAAAATTGCATGACTGATTTGAGGAGGAGATTGCTCTGATACTTTAGGTTTGTAGAGGCCTCAGGTCCTCACTACTTGGGCCATTAAATATGGGCTTTTGTTCTTTGATGCTCTTCATTAGTTCTTTCCTTTTTTTAATTGTGGGGATACTGACCTAGTTTAAAAACTTCTGAGATTTGACACTTTGGGAGAGTGTTCCACCAAAAGTCTGAGAGCTGGAGCCCTATGCCAGATATTATAGACCCCAACCACAGTGAGAAGAAATATTTTCCCTAATGACCTGTTTGGCTTAGCATAGCAGTGGTTCAAAGGCTTCCAAAGGAGGGATTGGCAGCCATGTTATTTTAAGAAGTGATCTTAATTGGGCAAAGGCTTTGTATCAATTGCTTTGAGATCACTTTCCCTAGGGTCCAATCAGTTATTGGAAAGCATTTACTTTCAACTGTTGGAAGAAAATGTGTGTACATTTTATCCTTACTATCTATTTTTCATAAATATACCTTTGTAAAAAGGAATATTTGTTTAATGGGTTAAATGACAATGGGATACCAATCACTGGAGGGTATCAGTGATATAAAGGAGATAGTTTATTTTTGTTAGGAAGAATATAACAGAGTAATGTAAGTTTGCACCAGTGACATCAGCAAAAACCTACTCATTCCCTCAGACTGGAGACTAAATATTTCCATCTTTCAAATTTAATCTCTTTCCCTCTATTCATCTAGTCACTCCCCTAGTTGTCCTCATTATTTGGTTATTTCAATAGATTCTTATCCCTCAAGCTTCTATTATCTCCCATACCCCAAATATCTTGTATTTATATGTGTGTATTGTATGCAGCTAGCTGAACTAGACCTTACTATGGGCTTACTGAAGCTGACTTAGCACTTTCATTTTTTTTTTTTTTGTTAAAGCTTTTTATTTGCAAAACATATGCATAGGTAATTTTTCAACATTGACCCTTGCAAAGCTTTCTGTTACAAATTTTTCCCTCCTACCTCCCACCCTTTCCCCACATGGCAGGAAGTCTAAATACATGTTAATTATGTTAAAATATTTAACAGATTGAATATGTGTATACATATTTATACAGTTATCTTGCTGTACAGGAAAGGAAAAAAAAAAAAAACCTGAGAAGGAAAACATAATGTGAGCAAACATCAATAGAGAGTGTGAAAATGCTATGTTGTGGTCCGGAATAAGATCCCACAGACTTCTCCCTGGGTATATATGGCTTTTTTCATCACTGAACAACTGGAACTGGTTTGAAACATCTCATTATTGAAGAGAACCATGTCCATCAGAATAGATCATCATATAGTCTTATGGTTGTCATAGCACTTTCATTCTTTTAAATATAATGTTCCAAGATCTATTGTCTTTTAAAGTAGAAGCTGCTAGATCTTGTGAAATTCTAAGTATATTTCCATAGTATTAAATTTTTTTTCTTGTTGCTTGAAATATTTTATCCTAACCTAGGAGTTTTGAAACTTGCTATGCCCTTCCAGTAAGTTTTCCTCTTGGGATCTATTTCAGGTGGTGAATGGTAAATTTTTTTCTATACTTAACCTTCCTCTTCTGGAACTTCAGGATAATTTTTGTTAACAATTTCTTGTAATATTATATCCAGATTCTTTTTTTTTTAAGGTAGTCTTTTTTTTTTTTTACTTCAGGTAGTCTTACAATTTTTTAATTCACCCTTTTAATTTTTTTAATATTTATTTTTTTTTTCATTCAAGATTATATATAACTTTGCTGGACAAGTTATCCTTGATTGTAATCCCAGCTTCTTTGTGCTATGAAATTTGGTATTTCAAAATCTATAGTTCTTAAATCTAGTAGCTGCTAGTACTGTAGTTCCATGATATTTAATTTGTTAGATGTTATTGCTTACAATATTTTCTTCTTTACATGGAAGCTTTGAAATTTTACTGTAATTTTTAAAATCATTTTTGTTATTTTTATTTTATGGGATAAAACAAACATTTTAAAACAATATTCCAAACAGCTTAAAATGGCATATTGTTACTGCCTTAGAGACACTAATTGAACAAAAGGAAGAATTTCAGGCTTTTGAGTATATCTACTATGTAGAACTTTAGGAAAACATGGAAATACCAGTGATTATGTTACAGTGGAGATATTGTAATATGTATCAGTAAAAGACATAGCAATGAAATCATGAAAACATTTTTATAATGTTCATGAAATAGGCTGATTATAATAAGTATAAAAATCAGAGAAATTGTGCTCAAAATCTGTTCATACATGATACTTATATAAGCCAATTATTTTGAGTTCTTGACATTGGAAATTTCTGTCATTTCTATCATCACAATGTAAGGAGTTATAGGACAGGAGCAGCACTATCCTGAATTTGTGGCGATTATCATTGTCATTGTTTATACTGAGTCACAATATAGGTCTAGATCATGGTTGAGTTTAAGTAAACATAAAAGTAGCAATCATCCTATTATAGCCTAGCCTGTCAGTTTTCTCCATTAATCTAAAACTCATTCCTCCAGGCTCACAAATTTACTTTTAAAATGATTTGGTCTTTTCTTTGAATTTTTGATCGTGAAGTAACTCTATAAATTTAGCATGTATTATCATTTTATGACACTTGTCCTTTCTCTTTTATTGATTTAAAGTATTACCTGCAACAATTGATTCGCAAATAAATGAATGGGCTAAAATCATAAATTTATAGAATAATAAAATATTTGAATGGTAAGAGACATCATTTTACAGGTAAGAAAAGGCTAAGCAAATTGTCTAATATCACAGAGTTAGCCAATAGTAGCACCAGGATTAATTGGGAAGAAAAATCCAGTTTCAGAAATGAATTTAATACCAGGAGAGAAAAGTATTAAGTAATACTATACACAAGACTTATCTTTTATTGTCAAATACTTATAGAACTGCTGAAAACTGGAATGATGTCTATATTATCTGTCTTGGCAGATGCCACCATCTTGGCAATGATTTTTTAGGATACAAAGAATCAAGATTAATTATAAAACAAAAGTGTTAATTTTTTTTTAAATTAGAAGAAATAAGTTTAATGTCTAGACTTCTTTCTTGAATTGAGCATTAAAAAAGCATACTTTGTCATAGAAGATACTTCCTAATAACTACTATATGAACTGTATTATTTTTATAATTTTAGAAATCAAATGACATGTATTAAAAATTAAATGACCTCCTACTTCTATAGTAGGTATAGCAGTAGTGACACTTTTCATGGAGCTGAGCTTGTGCTGTGGGCTCTTCTAAAAGGATACATTTTCTGGATCCTTGATAAATAATTTACATGGCCAAATAGTTTTAGTTGGCTGTTGAGTGTTCACTAGAATTATGTCAAAAAAAGATTGGCAACTGAATTAAAAAGAGATGCCCTCTTGGTAAATAAGAAAGGGATAACTCAGACTGGTCCTCTTATGAATTAATTGCATCGTTTTCACAACATGAGATACTTGTAGGTTAATTAGCAGTCAACAAATGGAGATTTATATAACTATAGAAGAGGAAGAGTATTCAACAAAGCTATATTCCATTAGGAAACCGCAGTTATTTAGCTCTTCACAGTCTATTAATATTAATCAATTTAGAGTAAGAAACCTCAAATGGAATACTAAATCTTGAACTACTGTTTTTTTTTGATTCAGACTAACAGGATGCTATATTAACAATCTGAGTGGGCCCCATTAGCAAATGAAGTTTGGAGGGAAAGTCTCAATAGGAGACTCAAACGAATTACCCTAAGCTGAATGAAAGGGCCTTGGGAAAATCTAGCCTGGCCTACCTAGTGAGATTCTAGGAACTATTAGTAGACTATAAAACTATGAAATTCTCTCTTTCTGGCTCTGTCTCTCTCTCCCCCCCTTCTTCCCTTCCCCTCTCTTTCTTTTTCTCTCACTTTCTCTCAATAATAGAGCTTTCCATTAACTTAAAGCAGGTGGGGAAGTGGATTTCTTTTCTCTTTCCTCCCTACCAATAACTCTAAGGGTGATAGTAGTCTAAAGACTAACCATAATTTGTATTTGCCTAGGTGAGTCTGAGACTGGCTCTCAAATCCCTGGCTGTCTTTTCAACTTTTTTAATTTAAATTTTTTCTCAATTACATATAAAAATGTTTTTTAAAATGTTTGAGTTCCAAATTTTCTTCCCCCCTCTTCGAGAACAAAAAACACCCAAGAAAATAAAGTTTAAAAGATAAAACCTAAACAAAACATGCTTTGATCTGTATTCAGATTTCAACACTTATTTCTGATAGGTGTGAATGATACCTCATAGTAATTTTAAGATAATCAACAGTGATTTAGATGATTTTTTATATGATTATTTCTTATTCTGAAAACTACCTGTTCATAACCTTTGACCATTTTTAAACTGAGGTATGACTTATATTTTTACAAATTTGTCTCAGTTTTCTATACAATTGAGAAATGACACCTTTATCAGAGAAACTTGCTGTAAAAAATCATTTCCTATCTTTCTGCTTGCCTTCTAACCTTAGTTGCATTGATTTATGCAAAATCTTTTAAATTTCATTTGATCATAATTATTTATTTTATATCCAATAATGCTCTCTATCTCGTGGTTATAAAATTTTCCCCTCTCCATAGTTCTGACAGATAAAATGAAATGAATATTTATTTCCCTGTTGATAACTCTCTGAATTCAAGAAGCCAGAAGTTCTTTAGTTAATGTGGGTTGTCCAGTAGGAGGTGTTTCTTGTAATTATAGTGCTTAAGAAGAAAATGCATTGTCACCAAGAAAAGCTGCCAGGAAAGTGCTATTGCTGACAGAACTAAGAAATTTTAAGCCATGCCCTAGCTTGCCAAGAGATCTGAGCTGGTGCATTATATAGACAATGTAGGTCATAGAGGAAAGAAAATATCTATTTAGCAATCCAATAAAGTACCTTCACTCTAAGGTATAATTGAATAGGTGATAGATTATTGTTTCATGGGTTTTTTAAAAACTTATTTGCTAAGAAATGTCTTTCATGTTTGCATTTATGACCAACAAAAGGCTTTAATTCCAAATAATTTCTTTGCAGAATGAGCACTATTTTTAGAATGAATCCTATTAATCTACTTTAGAAAAGCCCTAGAAGTGAAGCCATACTTCTGTTGTGGGGATATTCCCTGGAACCCCAGGATGCTGATATATTCAACCAGCAGGGTTTTGATGATTCAGAGTGAACATAAATAGCAGTTGTTTCTCTTCTGGCCAGAAACCTTGAGTCTTTTTTTTTTTTTTTTTTTTTTTTGAGTAGGTAAAAGAAGCCTTCTTTTGCTTCATTTCTTACTTATCCTTAATAACTGGATGGGTATAACTTCAGACAAACTGAGACCTGGGAAAGATCTTAACTTAAAAAGGCTAAAGTGTCCACTGTATCTGGGGTCATCTCCATTTGTCCTGATCCATATCTTGTCACTGGACTCAGTTCTAGAGGAAAGAGTGAGACTAGTGATTTTGCACAGCCCTGCCTCACTTAAATCCACTTCATTTACCAGTAAAGACATTCCTTTCTGATGTCATTGACCCTCTTCAAAAATGAAGGACAAAGAAAAACAACAATATTCACCTAGCATAGGAATTCATTGTAGGAGTGGAAGGAAGCCTTAGTCTTATGGTAGCATACCAAAGAACTGGTCATTATTCAACTCTGAGATACCACTACACACCTGTCAGATTGGCTAAAATGACAGGAAATGATAATGATAAATGTTGGAGGGGATGTGGGAAAACGGGACACTGATACATTGTTGGTGGAACTGTGAACGGATCCAGCCATTCTGGAGAGCAATTTGGAACTATGCTCAAAAAGTTATCAAACTGGTCATACCCTTTGACCCAGCAGTGTTTCTACTGGGCCTATATCCCAAAGAGATTTTAAAGGAGGGAAAGGGACCCACATGTGCAAGAATGTTTGTGGCAGCCCTTTTTGTAGTGGCTAGAAACTGGAAACTGAATGGATGCCCATCAATTGGAGAGTGGCTGAATAAAATATGGTATATGAATGTTATGGAATATTATTGTTCTGTAAGAAACGACCAGCAGGATGATTTCAGAGAGGCCTGGAGAGACTTGCACGAACTGATGCTGAGTGAAATGAGCAGAACCAGGAGATCATTATACACAGCAACAAGACTATACGATGATCAATTCTGATGGACATGGTTCTCTTCAATAATGATGTGAGTCAAACCAGTTCCTATTGTTCAGTGATGAAGATAGTCATACACATCCAGAGAGAGGCCTGAGGGAACTGAGTGTGGACCACAACACAGCATTTTAACGCTTTCTGTGAATATTTCCTTGCATTTTGTTTTCCTTTTTAGGTTGTTTTCTTTCTTCTCTCTTTCTAGATCTGATGTTTCTTGTGCAGTAAGATAAC
>JAJPUD010002755.1:201113-251700 GCA_023553655.1 Myrmecobius fasciatus
TCATATGTTTTGTAAATAAAAAGCTTTTAATAAAAATAAAAAAAAAGAACTGGTCATTATTAATTTAGCACCTGCAGACTCCCTTCATCTTGCATATGTCTCCCATTAGACAATACTACCCTTAAGTTCAAGGCACTCTACTGTTACTTTTATTTTCACTACTCAACAAGGAGACATTGTTCAAAGCAAAATAATTTAATGAACTTGTACAATACGAAAAAAGTACAATAAAGCACTTTCTCACAAACATGGGGTACACGTAGATGTACATATTATTGGGAAGAACAGAACTACAGAACACACATAGAGAGCAAGTGTTTTTGGTAAGTTGTCTATGTGTATGATGGGGCCCACAAATAGGACAACTTTTTTCCAGGAATGAATGGAAGGAAAGTATAATATCAAAGAAATATATGATTAAGAAAAAAAAAAAAAGATGGATTGGTCCTATTGTAAAGGCAAGAACTTGTATCCTCTTTCACTGGTCACCCTATGATGACAGGAAAAAGCAAGAAAGTAGTCAACATATTAGGTGAACTCCTAGTGGTAAACTTATGGGAGAACATGGGCAAGAGTTATACACAGGATGGACAAGTAGGATGACTGCATCATCATATGAAACATATCAATGAAATCACATTTCTGTTTGAATATTTGAATAAAAAAAGGCACTTTGCATTTAGGAAATAATTTATTTTGGGGTTTCTTATTGACATATCCAATATGTGATATATTTAATAGAGTGCCAGATCTGGAGTCAGGAAGATTCATCTTCCTGAGTTCAAATCTGGCTTCTGATACATACTAGCTGAATGTCCTTGAGCAAGTCACCTCACTCTGTTTGCCTTAGTTCTTTATCTGTAAAATGAGCTGGAGAAGGAAATGGCAAACCACTTCAGTAACTTTGCCAAGAAAACCCCAAATGGGATCACAAAGAGTGAAACAATTGAGACAACTGTACAACACAACAATACTGACATATTCGGTTCTTTCTTTTTAAATTTGATTTTTTTAAAAAAAAAGTTGGTCTGTAATTTAAAAAAATAAATAAGATTGTAAGTCTATCAAATAAATATCAGTTAAATATCAGTATGAATTTCTTCAACAGAACTGTTGAAGGACACTTGCTTCTAACAGACACCATAATAAAGACAGAAAATCGGGTGATATAAATAACAAATACTGACCTTGCCTCCTTCACCTACCTTTGTTCTGCCTCATATTTATTTGTAATTAAATCAAGGAGTAAGATCATTGGAATTCTAAATAAGTTATCTCTAAGATAGGGAAAAAAACTTAATTTTAGCATCGGAAATATTCTGCCTGAATTGTGCTGGTTGAATGTGGTGTCTTAGACTAAAGCACTATTATTTTGCCCTTATTAGGAAGGGATTATAGCAATTTTATTTAGTATACCAGAAAAACTAAAATGATTGCCATCCCTTCCTTCTCTGAGCTCACGTGATGCACAATAATTTCTTTGCTAGTCCTCAGTTTTAATTTGTCTATAAATTTTTGTTTCTTGTAATCAACTAATTGATTCTTCTACCATTTTCCATTTTATAGGAAAGCTCAATCAATCAGCATATATTAAATGTCTACTATGTGCCAGACATTGTACTAAGTTCTAAGGATACAAAGAAGCAAAAGACAGTGCCTGTCTCAAGGAGTTTATAATCTAATGGGAGTTCATTCTATTCACATTCATGGTTATAATTTTTCTCCATCATATATACTTACTTTTTTCCTCTTTCTACCCCTACCCTTTTCAGAGAAGAAAAAAGTAGTAAAAGAGAAGAAATATAATCCACATTAGTGTTTGTAAAGCTATCTGGTATACTTCAATTCTCTTCTTTTTTTTAAAAAAAAGTGACTATTACCTTTGTTGTTTTATCCTCCTCTAATATGTTCTCCCCTTAACCTGTTCCAATATTTCCTTGTTGAATTTAATATATCAGCACAATGAATTCTCTCTCTGTGTATATGTGTATGCATATGTATATATTTGTGCGTGATCAACTCTTCCTATCTGGTTCAGATGAAAGTGAAGTTTATGTAATGTCTGTTCCACCCCTTCCTCTGTTTTAATATACTTCTTTTCTCATGCATCCTAATTATGAGAAATAGTAAATTCTTTATCCAATATGCATTTTCCCTCATTTCTTCTATTTTATTCCCTTTTCTTTTCCTTTTCTTTCCTCTCTTAAAAGTCATTAAAACTACTCTCACTTAATACATTCCTTGTAGTCATTAAGGTATTTGTTACTTTTCCTATGCTAAAATATAAGTGCTTCATTATTATTTAGTCCTTTCCAAATCCTTAAACATATCTAGGTTTCTGGATCATAATATTTGCAGTTGAAAGTTTCTCCTCAGTTCTGGTCTTTTCTTCAAGAATGCTTGAAAACCCTTCATTATATTAAAGGTTCATTTTCTCCTTTGTAGACAATGCTAAGCCCTATCTTTTATTTCTATGAATATCTTTAGAAACTGGATGACCTCTTGTTGGCTGTGTTTTTAATGAGGATTTCCCTGGTGTATGGATTGGACTAGCTATCCATTAAGCTCCTTTTCAACTATCAAATTAGCTTCCCTGTCTATCTAAAAGTCTCGGTTAAAGTTTCTGCCTTTTGCAAGACTTTCCTGGTCTTTCTTCATCTTAGTGTCTTCACTCTGAAATTATTGCCAATTTGTTAATATATATTGTCAATAGGCATTCACTGCTTCATGAAGCTTATTGAAAACTAGGTTTATTACAAAAGAAATTAACATTATATGGAATCCACAGTTTGCAATCCATGGTTTGCATGTTTATCACAGTAGGACAAAGGAAGGAGAAGATAACATAAATCTTTACTTAAAGGGGCTTGGTATGGAAGGTGAAAGGGTGAAGTAAAGGTGTGGAAAGGACAAAATACTCTCCTGAAGGGGAGGAGCAAGATGATAGCAAAAGCTGCATTCTTTTCTCCTGGGAATTGTTAGGCTATGATTATAGGATGTTCTGTGCATCTATAAGGGTCCCAGCTTCACAAGTAGTTTCCTAGCCTAGCCTAGTACACACTGACTGGTGCCTATCTTGACTCCCAAGGACATGAAGGAAGTCCATTTTTGGATGCGAACAACAAATTATCCCAATTGGCAAGGACTAGATATCTTCCCAATAAGATCAGGAGTGAAAATGGATGTCCATTATCACCAATATTAATCAATTTTGATTGTTGTTTGTCCTTCATTCTTAAAGAGGACCATGAAATAAGGGAGATGATGCCATGATATGCAAGTGAATTGGAGTGAAGTGAGGGAGAGCTGTACAAAATTATCAGCCTTGCTTTCTCTTCTGAAGCCATCTGGGTGCAGTGGCAAGATATAGATAAGGGCTTCTTAAACTTGGCTATAACCTCTTTTTGCCTGATATATTTTTACATGACCCTGGGTATAGAGGTATATAAAATAAGTATACAAATCAAACATTTACTGATAATAAACCATAAATAATTTAAAAATAGTTCTTTGATATATACCTAATTTTTCCATTTATTAAAACTAAAGCAAATTTTAATACTAGTGAGATGGAAGTGCTTGTTTATTTTTATATAAATAATTACATTTTGGTGGAATATTTGATACTTTTTACTGTTACCAATTTTTTGCATCCCCCACATTCAGTTATGTGATCCCATATGGGGACAACTCACAGTTTAAGAAGCTTTGTGATACTTTTCAACAATGAGGTGATTCAAAGCAATTCAATAAGACTGCATGCATCCAGAGAGAAAACTGTGGAGATTGAATGTGGATCAAAACATACTATTTTCACCTTTTTGTTGTTTGTTTGCTTAGTTTTTTTTTTTAATTTCCCATGTTTTTTTTCCCTTTTGATCTGATTTTTCTTGCACAGTATGAGGAATATGGAAATATGTTTAGAAGAATTGCACATATTTAATCTATATCAGATTGCTGTCTGGGAGAGAGGGAAGAGGGAGAAAAATTTGGAATACAAGGTTTTACAAAGGTGAATGTTGAAAACTACCTTTGCATGTATTTAGAAAAATAAAATATTACTAAAATAAGATTAAAAATATGTTTTAACATAAAAAAGAAGCTTTGAGATGGATTGTGATGACTGGATGGTCCCCAATATTGTATTAGAAATGCTATCAAGAGCAATAAATGAAGAAAAAGAAATTGAAGGAAACAGAATAAGCAATGCAACAATGAAACTCTTTTTTTCCAACAATATAATGATATACTTGAAAATCCTAGAGTCAACCAAAAAGTTAGTTGAAATAGTTAATAATTTAAGCATAGTAGCAGGATATAAAATAAACCTACCTAGTTCATCAGCATTTCCATTTATTACCAACAAACCTCTGCATGAAGAAGTGGTAAGAGATCCACATTTAAAATAATCACACAGCATAAAATACATGGGCATATATCTGCCAAGGGAAACCCAAGAACTACATGAACATAATAAAATGTTTTATAAAACACTTTTTTTTTTTACAAATAAAGTCAGATTTAAATAATTGAGGAAACATTAATCATTCATGAATGGGCAGAGTAAACATAATAGAAATAATAATTTTACCTAAACTAATCTACTTATTCAATGCTGTTCCAATTAAATTACCCAAAAATATTTTATTGAGCTAGAGAAAATAATAACAAAATTCATCTGGAAGAACAAAAGGTAAAGAATATCAAAGAAACAAGTGGGAAAAATATAAAGAAGGAGGTTTAGCTGTACCAGATCTTAAACTATATTATCTCAGAACTATTAGAATTATCAGGTTCTGGTTAAGAAATAGAAAGGTAGATCAGTGGAACAGAGTAGATATATCATATGCAGTAGTAAATGATGATAATGATTATATGTTTAACAAATGCAAATATTTAAATTTTTAGGATAAGACTCACTAACTAGAAAACAACCTGGCAGAAATTGTGCATAGACTAAAATCTGATGCTATTTACCAAGATATGGTCAAAATAGATACAGACTTAAAGGAAGATATCATAAGAAAATTAGAAGACTATGGAACATAAAATCTCTAAGACATAAATAGGAAAAGAATGAATAAACAAGAGACAGAAAGCATTGTGAGATATAAAATGGATAGTTTTGATTACATTGATTTAAAACGATGTACAAATAAAATCATTGAAAAAATTTTATGGACAGTTTCTCAGATAAAGGTCTCATATCTCAAATATGTAAATACCTATCAAATTTATAAGAATATGAGTTATTTTCCACCTGATTAAGTGTTAAAGGATATAGAAGGAAGCTTTTTGATGCAATCAATGCTCTATATAGTCATATAAAAAATGTCCAAATAATTATTATTTAGAGAAATGCAAATTAAAACACTTTGAGATATCTCATACTATCAGATTGGCTAGATGATAAAAAGTGAAAATGACAAACATTGGAGGAGATGCAGAAAAAAATTGGGAGACTAATATATTGTTGAGGGGCAGCTAGGTGGTGCAGTGGATAGAGCACCAGCTCTGAAGTCAGGAGGACCTGAGTTCAAATATGGTCTCAGACACTTAACATTCCCTAGCTGTATGACCCTGGGCAAGTCACTTAACCTCAATTGCCTCAGCAAAAAAACTAATTTATTGTTGGTAGGACTGCAAACTGTCATTTTGGAGAGCAATCTAGAATTAAACCCAAAGAGTTATAGAATTGTGTATATTCTTTAACATAACAATACCATTGTCTGTTTCCCAAGATCAGAAGGAAAAGAAAAGAACCTATATGCTCTAAAATATTTATGGCAGCTTTAGTTGTGATGGTAAAGAACCAGACATTGAGAGTATGCCTATTAGTTGAGGAATAGCTAAACAAGCTGGGGTATAACATTTTGATGGAATACTACTGTGCAGCAAGAAATAATGATCAGGTTGGGTTTATTTTATTTTATTTTATTTTATTTTTTTATAAAGCTTTTTTATAAAGCTTTTTATCTTCAAAACACATACATAGTCTTCAACATTCACCCTTGCAAAACCATGTGTTCCAAAATTTTTTTTCTCCCTTCCTTTCCCCCACCCCCTCCCCTAGATAGCAGACAATCAGATTGGTTTTAGAAAAACATGGAAAGACTTGCATGAAATAAGAGTGAAAGGAGCAGAAATGAGAGAATGTTGTATACAGCAATTTTGTTTTAAAAATAACTGTGAATGACTAAGCTATTCTGAGTGTTATAAATACTCTAATTACAAAGGCTCTATGCCTGAAGATGATATTTATTTCCAGAGAAATTGGCATATGTACAGTATGGTTTTACATACATATATATGTATGTATGTATATCTACAAACACAAACACACACATACTTCCAAATATTTTTCTGCTTGAAAGAAAAAATTTTTATTGACATTACTCTTATATACTCAAGCATTTTGCTTCCATAAAATATATTTTTGAAAGAACATTTAAAGGAATGCTGAACAAGGAAAATTTCATGCATGTATGTGTGTATGTGCATGTGTGTGAGAGACAGACAAACAATTTGACAGACAGAGAGAAGAAGATAAAGAGAAGGAGAAAGAGAGAATGAGGGAGGAAAAGAGGGAGGGGAAGAGAGAGATTCATGCCTAGTAGAGGTATTGTTAGGTCAAAGGATATGTATGATTTTATAGCACTTTGGACATAGTTCATCTCTTTTGATCTTTTATCACTTGGAAAATGGCTCTTTTTAAAAAAAATAATAAATCTGGCTCAGTTCCCTATACATTTGAGAAATGAGGTCTTCATTAGAGAAACTTGCTTCAAATTTCTTTTCCTAGTTACTAACTGTATTCCCCTCCTCCATTTATTCTATTCTCTCTCCTTTCACCTTGAACCTCCTCAAAAAGTGTTGTGCTTTTGACTACCCCCTTCCCCAATATACCCTTCCATTTATCCCCCTTCCCCCTTCTTGTATCCTCTTCTCCTAATTTTCTGCAGGGTAAGATAAATTTCTGTAACCATGTTGAATGTGTATGTTATGTCCTCTTTGAGCTAGTTCTTATGAGAATAAGATTTGTTCCATCACTACTTCTTCCCTTCCTTCGCAAGACTTTTTCTTGCCTCTTTTATGGCAGAAAATTTATACCATTCCACTTCTCCCTTTCCCATTCTTCCAGTATATTCCTCTCTCTCACCCCTTCATTTTATTTTTTTAGATATTATCTCTTCATATTTAACTCATAGCTGTGCTCTCTGCTTATATACAATCCTTCTAACTGCCATAATAATGAAAATGTTCTGAGTTACAAGTATCATCCTCCCATCTAGGAATGTAAACAGATAAACCTTATTAAGTCCCTTATTGTATTCCTTTCTTGATTACCTCCTTGTTTCTCCTGAGTCCTGTATTTGAAAATCAAATTTTCTATTCAGCTCTGATCTTTTCATCATGCTTGAAAGTCCTCTATTTCATTGAATGTCTACTTTCCCCCCAGAAGAATCATACTCATTTTTTTTGGGTAGATGATTCTTGCTTGTAATCTTAGCTCTACCGAGATTATATCTCTGAAATATCATGTTCTGAGTCTTTTAATATAGAAATTGCTAAATCTTGGTTTTTATCCTAACTGTGGCTCCACTGTAGGTTGAATTATTTCTTTCTGGAAGCTTGCAATATTTTCTCAAAGACTTAGGAGTTCTGGAATTTGGCTATAATATTCCTGAGAGTTTTCACCTTGGGATCTCTTGTAGGAGGTAATCAATAGATTTTTTCAATTTTTATTTTACCTTCTGGATCTAGATCATCAGGACAGTTTTCTTTGATAATTTCTTGAAAAATTATATTTTGGCTCTTTTTTTATTGTGGTTTTCAGGTAGACCAATAATTTTAAAATTATCTCTTGTGCATGTTTTCTAGGTCAGTTGTTTTTCCAATGAAATATTTCACATTCTTTTCTATTTTTTTTACTCTTTTGGTTTTGGTTTATTGTTTCTTGATTTCTCATAAAGTTATTAGCTTCCATTTGATCAATTCTAATTTTCAAGGAATTATTTTCAACTGAATAAATTTTTAAAATTACAGCTTAGTGATATGTTTTGTTTTCACATTATAAACATTTGTATATTATTCCTACTTTGTGAGAGGTCTTTTTTTTTTTTTTTAACAAAGTAAAACATTTAAATAAAACTAATAAAACTGTTGGCATTTAGCTAGCCCAGTGTACCTGGAGTTAAAAAGATGAGTCTTTTTGAGTTCAAATCTGGCTTTAGACACTTACTTGCTGTGTGACCCTTGGCAAACCACTTAAACTTATTTTTCTTATCTGTAAAATGAGCTAAAGAAGGAAATAGCAAACCACTTCATTTATCAAGAAAATGCCTCATCAGGTCATGAAGGGTTGAAAACAACTGAAAATACAACTGAAAAAAAAAATAGTACAGTTATGCCATTTTAAAAGTGTGTTCAGTATTTCACATCTGTATTATCCTCACCTCTCTATTAAAAAAAAAAAAAAGATAACAAATCTGTTTTCTCTTTCTCCAACCCTCACTCTATGGGAAAAGAAAAGAAAAACAAATATTTGCAACAAAAATTTTTTTAGTCAAGCAAAAAAATAAAAAGAAAGAAAAAAGAAAAAGAAACCACCAACAACAAAAAAGTCAAATAGCCAAATTGCAAAAGAATTATTCTTAGTTGGAGTAGTCATTTTGCATTTTTTTCTTAATTTGTAGACTTACCATTACAAAATTTACACACATCTCTGGAGATAATCTCATATTTCAGTTAGTCATTATGATTGGTTTAACATTAGAAAAAAATCAATTAGATGACAACCACTTATAAGGAAGTAAAATCTATCTTGAAAAGGAATCTCTCTATATAGACCAGTTTATAAATACCCACATTTTTTAAAATTTTATTTTATTTTATTTTTTTGCTGAGGCAACTTGCCCAGGGTCACAAAGCTAGAAAGTATTAAGTGTCTGAGACCAGATTTGAACTCAAGTCCTTTTGACTTAAGGGCTGGTGCTCTATCTACTGTATGACCTCTCTGACCCTCTCTACTTTTATTTTTAAGGGAAGGCAATTTCCCTTAAACTCTTTGGTTTCTTTTATTATTCCTTTCTAAGTTGATATTTTGTGGACTGATTAAAAATTAACATCATAATTCCAGTTTATACCATATTTATATTTATTATATATACATATATATATATATGTATAATTTAGAGAGGGGGAACTGAGGTATAAGACCCTTCAGCCAGAGGGAACCTGCTGACGATGTCTGGTTCTGGTTTGGCTCCTATCTCCCTTTGGGGCATCTCTGCCTTTCTGAGAAATGGGGGGGGAGGGGAAGGGAAAGGGGGCATGACAACCTGTGTTCTACTTGAAGCAGAGCTACTTACAGCAAGAAAGGCATTTACATATTAATAGCAGGGTGCTTATAGTTAGCACATGCTCAGTATGTTGTAGTGATGTAATTGTACTAAGTTATTTAGGGCTGAGAGAACTTGAAATAATGGACTCCATCTTTGACTATCCTCTTGGGTCCCTGCCTTCATCATTCCTCCAGTGGGTCCTTGCCTTCATCACTACTCTAAGACCAAGGACACGGGCTGGTCTCAAGATCCTCCAGAGAGTTAGTCCGGATGGTACCTCAGTTTTCTCATCTGTAAAATGATGGCAAGTAATCCAACATATGTTTAACATGGTAAAAAAAATACGTAAATCGAATATAAGCGTACATAGTTATACAATTATCTTGCTGCACAAGAAAAATCTGATCAAAAAGGAAGAAAAATGAAAAAGAAAATACAATTCAAGCAAACAACAAAAGAAGTGAAAGTTCTGTTATAAAATGAACTGGAGAATGACAAACTACTCCAATATTCCCTCCTTCGTTCCTTCCTTTCTTTCTTTCTGACTAAAAGAGAGTATTCAATATAAAACAACAAATTTTCATTTTAAGAAAATCTATGTAATGTATACCATACATTGTTTTCAAAGCTGCCCAGCTTTTCTTCACTTGTTGGGTTTCTTGTTGTTCTTCTCCAGTTCACTTTTTATTTTTTTCTTTCCCTTCCTCTCTTCTCCTCCCTAAAGAAGGCTACAATTAAGCATGGATATATACACATATAAATAGATAGCTATAAACATATACAGATATGTAAGACTGCACTATGCTCAGTTCCTCTGATTATCATATGTTCTTCTGAAGGCTGATAGCATCTTCTTTGTAGGTCCAAATTTTTCCATGTTTTTCTTAATCAATCAGCTCATTATTTTCTATATCACAACAATATCCCAACCCAATTCCTTCTGTTCTTGGCTACATAGGTTTTGTTTATCCAAGAAACTTTTACTTTTAAAATAATCAAAATTATCCTTTTTACATTTCAAGAATGTTTTCACTTTAAAATATAGTTTAAAGTCTGAAACTGTTGAATCTACCTCCTTTATTTCTTTTTTCTCTGATTCCTGACCTTTTGTCCTTCCAAATAAACTTTGTTATTATTTTTTCTAACTCAGTAAAGTATTTTTTTTTTAGTAATTTAACTGGAATAAATTGAATAGATTAGTTAGGTAAAATTGTCATTTTACAAATTATACTGGTTTTACCTACTCATGAATGATAAATATGTTTATATATATCTGACTTAAATTATATGAAAAATGTTTTAAATTTATATTTGTATAGGTCCTGTGTCTGTTTTCACAAGTATATGCTCAGGTATTTTATATTATCTAGGTATTTTAAGTGGTCTAAAACAATATTGAATAAAATTTCTGACACATAGTATAGTTTCTCTATTTTGATTAAACTTATTTTAACTTTTAACTTTGAGATCATGATTATTATCCCTACTTTTTTTTTTCACATGCCAAATTTTACTCCCATTCTTTATTTTATCTTTGCATGTATCTCTCATTTTTTAAAAAATGTTTCCTAAAAGTATATTATTGAATTCAAATTTTTAGTCTACTATTTCTGTTTTATGGGTAAGTTCATCCCATATACATTCCAAACTACAAGACTTATCTATTTTCCTCCTTCCTATTTTTCTTCACTGTCCTTATCCTATTTACCCTATCCCTCTTATCTGCTACCTTGCCCTTCTATTCCTTAATTTACCCATCATTCTAAAAGTCCCTCCCTAATTCTCTCTGCCCACCCTATTCCCTTACCCTCTTATTTCTTTCTGAATTTGGAAGACTTTTATATCCTTCTAGATATGTTCCCTCTAATCCATTTCTGATGAAAGTATGGTTTCAGTACTACTCTGTCTCTCCTCTAATTTCTTCTATTTCTTCTTACAATTTTATTTTTTTTTTAAGATTCACTCCATTATATTTAGTTCAGTCCATGCCTTTCTTTCAAACTACCCAAATAATGATGGCAATTGTAAGAACACTGCTAATATTTTCACAAATGTGAAGTAAGCAATTTGACCTGATTGAGTCCCTTAAAATTAGATGTTATTTGTCACATTTCCCCTTAAGTTCTGGAGGTTTTGTCACAAAAACCTGAAAGTCTTTCAATTCATTAAATATCCACTTTTTAAATTATTATTATTATACAGGATTATACTTTGCTGGGTGTTACCTTAGATCATAACTAGCTTCTTTGCTCTACAGAATGTTGTAGTTTAGGATCTATGGTTCTTCAACATAGTAACTGCTGAGTCTTGTGTAATCCTTAATGTAGCTCCCTGATTTTTCAGTTTTTTTTTTTTTTTTCTTATTGCTTCCAATATTTTTTCCTTAACCTGGAAGTTTTAAAACTTGGCTGTGATATTCCTGTACATTTTCCTCTTGGGATCGATTTGAGGTGCTGATCAATAGATTTTTTTCTATTTCTACTTTTCCTTCTTGTTCTAGAACTTCAAGGCGATTTTCTTTGATAATTTCTTAGAATATTGCATTTAGATTATTTTTAACCATAATGTCAAGTAGTCTGACTAATCTTATTTCTCCTAGATCTTTCTCCAAATAAGTTGTTTTTCTGATGAAATGTTTTATTTTCTCTTCTGTTTTTTCATTCTTTTAATTTTGTTTTATGATTTCCTGGTGTCATGGAACATCATTACCTTCTCCTTGCCCAGTTCTAGTTTTCAAATAATTTCTTCCTTACATGTTTGCTTTTCTATTTCTAATTGCTTGACTTTCTTTTCATAATTGTCTTGGATTGCTTTATTTTTTTTTCTAAATTTTCTTTGATCTCTCTTATTTGCTTTTTAAACTCCTTTTAAAGTTTTTCCAATAACTCTTTTTTCTGTTGGTCACATTTGATGTTTCTCTTTGAAAAAGGAGTGGCTTTTTAAAAAAAATTCCATTATCTTCCTCTGAATACAAACCCAGATTTTCTCTATCCCCATAGTAACTATTTATGGTTGGGTTCTTTCATCTCTGCTTACTCATTGTTATTTATTTATTTTTTGTTTTGTTTTGTTTTAGCAGCTATTAGTTTAATCAAGTTGTAGTTCTCAGGGAAGGAGAATGATGCCACAAGTCTCAGGTCTTTCTTACTGTTATTTTCTGGGGTCTTTTTTTTGGGGGGGTCAACCTTTAGCTCTCCTCTTCCCTCCCCAGTCATGGCTAGGATCTATAGCCATACTGTTCTGAAAATGATCTTGCTTCCTGCCATCCCTCAGTTGTCCCTTCTGCCCTGGAACTGAAACAAGGGATTCTGTTCTCCTGCAAGTGCCCACAGCCAGCAAAGTCCTTGCCCACACCAGGTGTGGGCTAGCTCCTCCTTGCAGCTACAGCCCAGGATGTGTCTGGTCAGCACAGTTCTGCTTGATGTCCCTAGAGAGTGGAAGGTCCTTCAATCTTTTTCTTTTCAGTTCTCAGATCTCCACACTGTGAGATGAAAGTTTCTACAACCTAGGCTGCCTTTCTACCCAGCTGTTGTTTGTTGATTTTGCAAACTGGAGAGAGCCAATCAGAACAATCTATTCCTATTTAGTGAGTTTTCCTGGAAACTGGATCCTTAAAACTACTAGATATCTCCTCTACCTCCTCCCAAGGTAATATTGATTTGTCATAGACATGACTTCTGGGATGTCATAGACATCCTTGGTAGTAAGATACATAAGAATCCCCATTCTTATGGGGATAAGAATGTTGATTAGCAAGGATCTCTTGCCTTGAGTTGAGAGAGTGCCAGTTAGTGAAAGGTTAACCACTTGGGCTAAGTGGGTGCTGTTACTGGCAAAAGATCCCAGATGGTTTAGGGATAACTGTCTTTCCCTTAGGGAGATTATATGGTGCCCAGCATAATAAGGCATTACTACTGATAGGGAGAATAATAGATCCCAGCAAAAGGTCATGACTAGTAGCAGCCCAGTGGAGCCCAGGGAGGGATACTGACAGGATTATCTTGTCTCTAAGTGGGCTTTTGTGGAATTTCTTGCACTGAGAGGATTATTTTGTCCCTAAAGGGCCTTTGTTGAATTTCTTGTATTGACTGGATTATCTTGATCAGATGTACACAGTTACTACAAACCCCAGGTTATTTTGTATAAACATTCTTTATTCACCTTTTGACTTTCTGAGACAAACTAGCAAAGTTAGCTTATTTTGTTGTGTCTTTTTTTTTTTTTTATCTCATTTTTATCTTTGTCAATTGTGAGTTCTACTAGGGAATTTAGCCTCATTAATAGCTTCATAATAAAGAGTTTTTCCTTTGACTAGAAAATGGCCTGAGCCTGTGAATTCCTTCATGACTTCTTATAGATCATCAACCATCCTAATGTTCAAACTGGCACTGGGCTTCTATTTTTCTTTGTTCAATATATGCTTTCTCTGATGGGTGCTGACATATCCTTAAAATACATGTATGATAATTGTCACAATTCTTCCATTGCTCTTGACCCCAAAGGGGAGAGTCTTTGTCTTATCAGTTCTGTGTTCAACATGCTCAGATCACTTCATGTATCTCATGCCCACTTCCCAGAAATGTGTATGTGAAGATCTTCTCTGTTCCAATTCTAGAGGTCCTCTCACATGCCCATCAAGTAGCCTGGGACTTCATCCATTGGAAGACTTGCTAGGACCCTGATTCCCCAGGTTATTCTGTTACCAGATTAATAAGTGGGGAAGTTCATTTGCATATGTCTCTCTAATAGCAGATGGAGCCACTGGCCACCCTGGCAAAATTGTGTACCTTAGGAACCACATCCTTTCTAGGTAGGATCCTATTAGGTTAGCAAAGTAGGCATTCAGTATTTGTATCATGTCTGGAATGGAGGTCTCAGTCTCTGATAACGTCATAACTTGTTTATGAAGGGTCAGTAACATCAAAAGAACTCAGACAAGTATGATCTTTAATGCACTGTTTTTATTTAGCAGTAGAAAACTCCTGTATTCTCCCAATTTTGTTGGAGAGACGGATCACCTAATCAATAATAGGAAACTCCAGAAAAAAGAGTAATTTTATGATACTAGATCATTCATTCACTAGCAAATAGGACATAGCTACATTCAAGTTACTGCTTTTAAAAGATGCAATGAATGACTGCTCTAGGGAAATTTGAACTATAGAAGTTTAACAGTCATGACCTTTTGATGCCTGCCAAAGGTCCCACTCTTTATGTCCAGAAAAATGAGCCTTGCAAGGTTGTAAGATCCCAACAGAAGAGACTAGTGGACAATATGCTTCACATGATCCAAGGCTATAACATCTTTTGGGCCCAACTTGAAAAGAACAGGCTCATGGGTAAATCAGTAAACAGAGGCCATTAGGATACCTACGTGGAGAGTGTGGGTTCTATAAAGCCTGAAGAGTCCAATAAGTCTATGAGTTTCTTTATGATTTAAGAGGGAAGCAAATGCCAATACATTTTTTCTGGATTCAGCATTATATGGCATTAATTACATGGGAGAGTTAAGGTAATTCTAAGGGTTTCTATTTGATCCTGCCCGACGATAACATTTAGAATTTGCTGCAAATGATTACATAGAAATTGAGTATAAAATATTTTTTCTCTCTATGTTTTTCCCTTTGTAGCCTCCCTTGAATGATTCAAATGGGATGGGAGTGGGGTCTTAAAACAGAGGTGTAAAACACAAGGCCAAAGGACCATTTGTGGGCCACAATATTTCCAAGTGGGGCCAAAACCAGGTTAGAATGTAACTGAGAAATGTTTAACAAAATAAATAGAAATAAAATATAGATAATATTACATATTTAATTTATGAAACAAAATAAGTATTTCTATAATATAGTATAATAAAAAAGATTACCTATATGAAACTATAAATCTACTATGTACAACCTATTTCAAATATTAAAAAAAAATAAATTTCATTTTTTCTTCCCTCCCCCATTCCCTGCCATAGAGATGGCTATTACAATTAGGTATATATATATATTTATACACATACCATACACATATGTATATATGTAAGTATACTTGTATGTTCATGTATACATACACACATACATATATAATTATTTTACACATGCTTTAATTTATCAGTTCTTTTTTTGTATGCAAATGACATCTTTCTTCATATGCCCTTTATAGTTAAATTTGGATATTTATAATAGTCAAAAATAACTTATTCACTCAAAGTAATTCTTAAAATAATATTGCTGTTGCTAAATATAATTTTCTCTTGGTTCAGCTCATTTTGCTCTTCATCCAAGGCTTTCCATGTTTTTCTAAAATCATTAAATTCATCATTTCTCATAGTATAGTAGTATTCTATCATAATCATATACATATTTTTCAGACATTCCCCAATTGATGAGCATTCCTGCAATTTCCAGTTTTTTTGGCACTACAAAGAGAACTATAAATATTTTGGATCATTTATATTCTTTTTCTTTTTCTCTAATCATCTTTGGAAATAGATAAGTAATGGCATATTGCTTTTCAAAATGGTTGGATCAGTTCACAATTCCTCTAACAATGAATGTGTCCCAAATTTTCCACATCCTTTTCAACGTTTGTCACTTTTCCCTTCTATGATTTTAGCCAATTTGGTAGACATAAAATGATATTTCCAGGTTATCCTAATTTGCATTTTTTTAATCAATAATGATTTTCATATGACTATCAATTGTTTTGATTTCTTCTTCAGAAAATTGCCTGTTCATATCATTTGACCATTTCTCAATTTATCAAAATTATATTTTAAAAACTTAGTCTATATGCAGCTCACAGGGATCATTTTGTACAGTGATACCATCCCTCCCCTCCTACCATCATACCTTTTTTAATTTGGCTGTAATGCTTTAGAGGATATCTCAGTCAAATCTGTCATGAATATCTTGCCATCCCAATCTTTTCCTTAAAGTTCACTAATATATCAGACCACATACACATAATTTGGTAGCAGAGGAGGCCCATAGATAAAGTTTGAATCCATTCTATTTGGGCTCCTCCAGATAGATTGGACAAAGGGTGTAGCAGGCCATGGTGAGGCCATGGTGTAGCAGGGCACCTAAATTCAATTTATTAAAACCTAGTTCTTAATCCCCTCTCTTGCAGATACCCTTTAGGGATTTTACTGAAATGGGAATTAATTTTTTGAGGCCAGCTGAGAATAACACCCTTTCCCAACCACCTAAAAATAAAAGGAAAAAGAATATTTCCCATTTGGCGGTCATTATACATTTTGTTGACTTCATAAAATAAGGTTGTTTTTTTTTTTAAACAAGTATTTTATTTTTCCAAATACATGTAAAGTTAGTTTAAAATAAGGTTTTTGGAAAGTTCCCCCTATCTATGATAATTAGCTGTTTTAAGAGGCTCATCACTGGTACCATCAGATCACACCCTCGGAAACATTTTTCCAGAGACTCTAGATTTCTGTTTGAGTTTCTCAGGCAATTATCTCAGCTTTTATGTTCAAAGGATGAACCCACTGGCTAGTCCCTTAGGGAAGGGAAAAATCCTTTTCTTATACCTGGAGCTTTCTTACTACTGGTGGGAGTTCCTCAATCTTTACCCCATGTCTGCTCTCCCATCTCTATATGCATAGATAGAGCTTGCTGAAAAGGCTCACATAATAACTGACTCCCAATAGATTTTTCTCCATAGTGTGACCTGTGTTGCGTCCCATGTGTGAAACAAATGGAGCAGAGGCTTTAGAGATTGTCCTTAGGCATAGCTGAAGAGCCTTGTCTAAACCATAAACTGAACAGCAATTGCTTCCTTATGAACTACATGTTTGAGAAACCACACCCATCTCCCTCCAGAAGATGTCATTGCCTTTTACTCACCTAGTAATGCACTGTGACTCCTCCCTCCATTCCTAGATCACTTATTTACCTGACATCAGTATTTGCCCTGTTTACACCCATTTGAGTCTTCTCTAATTTTGCAGTTGATCAACTCACATCTATACAGTTGTGTGGTAGAAGAGACACATAGCTAAAATATAAATATAACATATTTATATACACATAATATATAATATGTATATAATATAAAATAAATATAAAATATAAAACTATTCTGGGTAGGGAATAAATCCAAAGGTAGATTTTCCATAAAGTATGATATTCCTTGTGGGCATATGTAAATATAATCTGTCAAAACCATTTCTTTTGAGAAAGACACCAAGCTGTCTACTACAAGAATGATTTTTTTTATGAAATCAGGTGAAAATAACTTCCCGGTTATTCCCAGTTCTCAGTCACCTAAAAAAAGACACAAATTAGTATTTCATGCCTTGACTCTAACAATAAAGTAGTTCTTCAAATCTATAAAACTTTGATGCAGAAATAATCTCAACCTTGACGTCATTAAGACCACACCCTCAAGAGACATTGCTCTGATGATTCATCAGGTTTCTGTTATAATTTCTCAGGCACCCAGCCAAGTTTCTTGGTAAAGAAGGTCCTTTCATCCCCTATTTCCTCAGGGCATGAAATCACCTTCCTTTCAGGAGCAGTGATAATAATATTGAGTTGGAGGTATTTTTTTTAACCATCAGAAAGAAGTCCTTTCCTTATTTGCCTCCTTGTCCCTCATTCTTTTGTCTCATGAGTCAGATTTTGGTGGAACCAGAACCTGTAGAACTGGAAACTATGGGCCTGAGACCACATGGTAACTGAGGTCTCTCAGTTTCCACTTCCATCAGAAGATCCCAGCTCCATTAGCTTTCCTTGCATGGTCCCTAAAAGCCAAAATCTATCGAATTGTTGAATGGGCTGAGCTGGTACACTTTCATCTCATTGTGCTGGCAGCCCATCTTCTGGAGAATAGTAAAAATGACCCTGAGCCCTTTCTTTACCCTAGCCACCTTCAATATTCACTAAGCACATAAGGGGGAACCTGATACTTATCCCCATGAGAAGATTCCTTATGTATAATCAGAAACACCTTTTCTACCTGGTGTCAGTTAGTGACTGATCACCTGACCTATATTTGCAGTCTCTTTATCTCAATTCAAGCATCATGTTATCTACAAAGCTATCTCATCTTGCCCCAATTAAAACTGGGACAAGCCTGTTAAGAGCAAGCCTGACACTGTCACCCTATTAGGGTGCGATGTCAGGACAAAATGAAATACTTTAAAATTACTGAACAGTTAACAAAAGAAGGTTTACTTAGTCCTAACACAGCTAGGATATGCAACAAGTATATACTGGCACTTAAGATTCTATAGTGGTGGCTCTTCTGTCTCCATATGGAAATATGTGTGGACAGCCTGACAATTTATGGTGACTCTAGTGGTCTTCAGACATCCACTGAATTGGAAGGGTCTTGACTTCATGTAAATATGACTTTTAATGACTTTGAGTAACCAGGAGACTTCATCAAGGGAGGTAGGAGTCAACCACATCCTGGTCACAGCTTTGTTGCCTTTTAGGAAAAACTAAATTCTGTTGTTCAGAAAATAATGCTCTGGTTTCTTTCCATTATGATACCTGAAATTATAGTGGATAACTCTCCATTTTTGCTTCCTTGTTGGTTTTTTTTTTTTTGTCCTCTGCTGTATACTTTTTACTTTATTCTTTTTCCCCCTTTTCTTCCCTCCACCCCCAAGCAGGTTACAATTAAACACATATATTTATACATATGTATAGATACACATACATACATACATACTCATACATATACATAGATACCTATATACATCCATGTAAGATTATACTATGCTTATTTGTACTCTTCTTCTTAAGTCCAAGTCTTTCCATATTTTTCTAAATCCACTAATTCTTAATTTTCTACAGCACAGCAGTATTCTAATATATTATCTAATTGTACTGAATGGTCTAAAATAATTTTAATATGGTTTGACATATATAATGTAATTATTGATTTTTGATTGAATCTTTTTTAACTTTGAGATCAGTGGTTACCACCCCTACCTTTTTTTCCAATAAATTCTACTCCTGATCATTATTATTGTGCTTGTGTATATCTCATGTTTTCTATCCTTGTTAACTCTTCTGCTTTACTTTACCCCTAGCTTGCCTTGCTATTACTTAACTTCCTTGCCAATCTCACCCAGGATCTTTCCTTTCTCCTCCCCCTTATCCCATTCCCATTAATCTACATACCTTATTCCACTCCAGATAATCTATTCACCCTTCAATAAACCACCTTATCCTATTCCTTCCCCCTCTTATTTTTATCTAAATTTTGGAAGGTTATATAAAATATGTATAGTGTGTGTATATGCACTTATATATGCATATATAAATAGATGCATATACACATACATATGTATATGCATGTACGTATGTACTGTTCCCTCCTTACCCCATTCTCAATGTGAGTAGGATTTCAGAACACTCCTTCCCTAATTCCTCTGTATCAATTCTTGTTCTTGTACCTCTTTCATATAACATAATTACTATTTTTACCTTTTCCTACATGGTTTTGCTTTTTAGAATCACACTGTACTCAGCTCTATCCCAATCTTTCTTTTGTATTAGCCAATTACTAATGACAATTTTAGATATGTAGTTTACATTTTCATGTATAAAACATAAACAGTTTGTCTTTATGGATAGCCTTGAAATTAGCCTTTGATTTTTCTCTGATAATTTTCTTGGATCTTATATGTTTAATTTTCTATTAACTTCAGAGTTTGTTTGTTTTTTTTTTTTGCAACAAAATCCTGAAAGCCTTGCACTTTGTTGAATATCAACTTTCTTTTCCTTTCTTTATCTTTTCTTTTCTTTTTCTTTTTCTTTTTTTCTTTCTTTTTTTTTGCTCAGGATAATTATTAATTTAGAGTGTTGAAATTTAGCAATGATGTTTCTGTTGGTTTTCCTTTTTTTTTATATTTTATTTTATTTTATTTTTTTATTAAAGCTTTTTATTTGTATAACATATGTATGAGTAGTTCCCCAGCATTGATCTTTACAAAGCTTTCCATTACAAATTTTACCCCCAGTCCCCTCCCCTCCCCTAAATGGCAGGAAGTCCATGACATGTTAATAATGTTGAATTACTTGACAAGTTATGCAAGAAAAATCCTATCTACAAGAAAAAAAAGAAAATCAGAGAAAGGCAACACAATGCAAGCAAATATCAATAGAGATCATGAATATGTTATGTTGTGGTCAATATTTCATATCCCTCTCTCTGGGTGTATATGATTTTCTTCAGTGAACAATTGGAACTGGTTTGAGACAATTCTTTGTTGCACAGAGGCATGTCCATCAGAATTGATCATCATGCAATATTGTTGCTGTGTATGATGATCTCCTGGTTCTGCTCATTTCACTCAGCATCAGTTCATGCAAGTCTCTCCAGGCCTCTCTGAAATTGTCCTGCTGGTCATTTCTTACAGAACAATAATATTCCATAACATTCATATACCATAATTTCTTCAGCCACTCTCCAATTGATGGGCATCCATTCAGTTTCCAGTTTCTAGCCTCTACAAAAAGGGCTGCCACAAACATTCTTGCACATGTGGGGCCCTTTCCCTCTTCTAAGATCTCTTTGGGATATAGGCCCAGTAGAAACACTACTGGGTCAAAGGGTATGCACAGTTTGACAACTTTTTGAGCATAGCTCCAAATTGCTCTCCAGAATGGTTGGATCCGTTCACAGTTCCACCAACAATGTATTAGTGTCCCAGTTTTCCCACATCCCCTCCAACATTCATTGTTATCTTTTCCTGTCATTTTAGCCAATCTGACAGGTGTGTAGTGGTACCTCAGAGTTGTCTTAATTTGCATTTCTCTGATCAACAGTGATTTGGAGCAACTTTTCATATGACTAGAGATGGTTTTAATTTCATCATCTGAAAATTGTCTGTTCATATCCCTTGACCACTTATCTATTGAAGAGTGGCTTGAATTCTTATATATATGAGACAATTCTCTATATATTTTAGAAATGAGGCCTTTATCAGAACCCTTAAATGTAAAGATGATTTCCCAATTTGATGCTTCCCTCCTAATCTTGTCTGCATTAGTTTTATTTGTACAGAAACTTTTTAACTTAATATAATCAAAATTATCTATCTTATGTTCAATTAGGAGTTCCAGATCTTCTTTGGACATAAATTTATTCCTTCTCCACAGGTCTGAGAAGTAAACTATATTACGTTCCTCTAATTTGTTTACAAAATCACTCTTTATATCCAGATCATGAACCCATTTAGATCTCATTTTGGTATGTGGTGTTAGGTATGGGTCAAGCCCTAATTTCTTCCACACTAGTTTCCAATTTTCCCAGCAGTTTTTGCCGAATAGTGAGTACTTATCCCCAAAACTGGGGTGTTTGGGTTTATCAAACACTAAATTGTTAAGGTTATTGCCTATATTGTCCTGCTAACCTATCCTATACCACTGATCGACTGCTCTATTCCTTAGCCAGTACCAAACGGTTTTGATGACTGCTGCTATATAATATAGTTTTAGATCTGGTACAGCAAGGCCACCTTCATCTGCTTTTTTTTTTCATTAATCCCCTTGAAATCCTTGACCTTTTGTTCTTCCAAATGAACTTTGCTACTATTTTTTCTAGATCTGTAAAATAATTTCTTGGGAGTTTGATTGGTATGGCACTAAATAAGTAGATGAGTTTGGGTAGTATTGTCATTTTTATTATGTTCGCTCTGCCTACCCATGAGCACTTAATGTTTTTCCAATTGATTAGGTCTGATTTTATTTGTGTGGAAAGTGTTTTGTAATTTAGTTTGTATAGTTTCTGACTTTTCCTTGGCAGATAGATTCCCAAATATTTTATCCTTTTAAGGATCTCTTTCAGATGGTGCAGTGGCTTTTTTTTTATTTCTACTTTCTCTTTTGTTTTAACACTTCAGGACAATTTTCTCTAATTATTTCTTGTATTATTGCATCTAGATTTCTTTTTGTCATAGCTTTCAAGTAGTCCAATTATTCTTATATTTTCTTTTCTTTTTTTGCTTTTTCCTGAGGAAAATTGAGGTTAAGTGACTTGCCCAGGGTCACACAGCCAGGGAATGTTAAGTGTCTGAGACCAGATTTGAACTCGGGTCTTCCTGACTTCAGGGCTGGTGCTCTATCCACTGTGCCACCTAGGTGCCCCTATGTTTTCTTTTCTTGATCAATTCTTTAGATTTGTTGTTTTACTTACATGATATCTTACATTCTTTTCTACTTTTTTCATTTTTTATATTTTATTATTTCCTTTGGTCTCATAACTTTACTGTTATAAATTCCTTCTTGCCCAATTTTAATTTTCAAAGAGTCATTTTCTTCCTTAAGACTTTGGATCTCCTTTTCTAATTGGTTGACTTTCTTTTCATAATCTTCTTTTTCTTGGATGGTTCTAATTTTTTAGTTTTTCCTCAATCTCTCTCATTTGATTTGAAAAGTCTTTTAAAAGTTATTCTGTATTCTTTCTGAAGTTCTAAATTCTTTCTGGGCCAGTAACCATTTAATTTAGGCTTGGGATAGGAGGGGTTTGTTTTGTTTGTTTCTTTGGTTGTGCTACTTCAGAATCCTCTGAAGATAAACTCTAATCCTCCCTATTCCCACAGTAACCTTCTAAGGTTGAGTTCTTTGCCTGGCCATTATTTTTTTTTTTTTAAATAAAAAGGTAACTAGTATTATCATCTCAAATTGTAGGGTGCAGAGGATGATGCCCCTGGCTGTAGATTTTTCTTTCCTTTTCCCCCTCTGGCCTAGAATTGCTCCCTCCTATAAGTGCCAACAGCTGGGAGCATTCCTGCCTGGCTGCTTCTTCATTCACATGGGTCTGGTATTCCTTATCAGTGGAGATTCCCTCAGGCTTCCTCCAGACAGGGCTAGAGGCTACTTTCCAATCCAGCTAACCACAGTGCTTTTTGTTTCAGGGGAACCAGCTTGGAGATATTTATGCTTCACAATGGCCAAATCTTTCTGGTATCTTTCTTCTGATCTCTGACCCCTGAAAACTCATGTTTTTTCCCAATTCCTATTTGTTTTTAACCACTCTGTTTGCCATTTTCTTTTCCAGTTCATTTTATAGCTGGGAAACTGAGGCAAACTGGGTTAAGAGATTTGCCACTGTACATGAAATTAGTATCTGAGGCCAGAATTGAACTTAAGAACATGAGCCTTACTCTATATAGCTCAGCACTGTATCTGTTGTACTGTCTTGCTGCACATTATATTTTATTACTCATATCTTTTCTATGAGATAGCTAAATATCACACATGAAACATGATTTTAATTTTATTTTGTTAAGATTTAATCTTGTTTTATCATTCACTTTTAAAGTTTCTTCTCTTTACTAACTTCACTCATCATCTACATCCTGGAGAAACTTACTTGAAGGTTAAGCTTTTGTCTTGTAATTTCTTTCATCTCTGTAACCCCACTCATCAGCTATTATCCAGAGAAAGTTGACTAACCTAAAAGGTCAAATCTCATCAATTTAAGCCATTTTAACAACTTCCATTGCTTAGGAATCTGTCTGGTGATTCAAATCATATATTTGGATGTGGTTAAAGGAATTTCATAAGGGGTGTCCAAATGATGTAATCTCAATTCTGACTACATCATCAATAGATAATCAGAAAAAGACAATTATGTTGCTTGAGATTTTGCTCTATCTTGCTAATTATTATAAAAGACCTTGTCAGTCCTCACCCAAGGTTTTTGGTCAGTGAGAGAGGCCTTTGGCTTAATCAATATATTGATTACTGCTGACTCAACTAATAAACCGATCATTCTCAGACCTTTGTCTGAGATATGGAAATTAAAGCAATCTGAATTTTAAAATGTCAGAAAGTTAAGAAATGTTTTAACAAAAGAGAAAGGGGGCATGGAATATCATAAATTTCAAGCATTATTAGAAAAAAAATTTTCTTATAAAGAAGATAAGATCTGTTATACAAATAAAAAGCTTTAAGAAAAAAAGAAAAAAGAGATGTAACAGCTGTGTCATATTAGATATCACTATGTAAATTTCACTTATCAGTTCATCAGTCTCTCTTGCAATGTCCATATCTAATGTACAAAAGAGTACAGTACAAGTTAGATATATAGAGGAACTAACTAGGAATGTCTTAGCAGGTTTTGCCCAACAAGCTGAGATAGATGAACAATTGTATCAAAAGATAAAAGATTTAAAGGAAGTATCATTGGAAATAGGAGTAGAAGTAGAGTTATTGAAACTCTAGGCTCAATTATAATGTGATCACAGATATATAAAGGTTTATGTAACCCCTCTGCTGTATAATCATAGAGGACAAAGTTATGATTAACTTTAGGACAGTATCAGGAGTCATTTGAATGGTTGGAAAAAAAATACTCTTTTCAACAAAAAAAAAAAATAAAAAATAAAGAAGATAAGATCTCATAAAAACTAAGAAAAGTATCTTTCACCATTAGAAGTTGTGACTTTTCCAGTATTATCTATAAAAAGATTAATTTTGCAGCTCCTGTTTATACAGGTGTCTCCAAAGTCTTAATAGTATAAGCTATTAAAGCTTAAAACTGCACTAAGACTTATAGGACACCCTATATTGCCACATGCTACAGTGTTTGGTACTTACAATTTACTTTTGATGTAAGTTACATCAAAAGCTACAATTTTATTATTCTTAGCTGTAATAAGTAGTAAGTTTGAATTTTGTTTCAGAGTGCTTATGTTTACCAGCTTCTCTCACAATCCAAACTATCTGAAAGTCAACATTATATAAGATAATAGAAAAGTTTTAGAACTGCACTAAGATTTTTGGACTATTGTATTAGCCCTAATTGAATTACTTCATATTTTATTTTACCTTCCTTGTTAAGTTTTTTAAATCCAATACTACTGTGTGAGTTTCACATTAGGATTACATGGAATCCTGGGGGAGGGGAATGGAAAATCAAAGAGAAAAGGAAGGTAGTATTAATTATATAATAACATAGTATTAATGAATAACAAAATATTAAAGTTTGCTTACTAAAATTATGTTTCTTAACATTTATAGTGAAGGTATCATATCTAATGTGTATTTACAAAGGTTACAAGGCATGGATTCAATAAATAAATAAATAACTATATCTATTTACAGAAAACAAGAATCAATTCTTAATTAAAGAACTCCTGGAACAAACAAAGCAAAAGAATCATTTAATAGTAGCCATGAAACTGAAGCAGTACCAAATGCTGTTGTTCTATTAGTTTATATAGGATGAACCATGAATAAACATATTAAAGATAATGTGAAAATACTTATTCTAGACATTTAAGAAAAAAAAGTTTTCTAAGCAAATCAGTTAAGGATAGTGGTGCCTCACTAAACATGCTGACCTATAACATGTTTTCTGTTAGAAATATCTAGGGCAGATTATATTTAAATATTACTTTTAATCACCTCAAAATATTAATGTTTTCAAACTTACTGTCCTAGAATACCTTGGTCCTGACTTATCAATATTACTTTCTGATCTTGGAGTTTCTGTCTCTTTAATTTGACTGACCAATACATATTAATGATTCAATATTTGCCATTTAATGATAAAGGCATATAAGTAAGCTGTGCCATCATCTCTGTATTATCCATTCTCTCCTTTTCCACCTATCTTGGCTCTCTAGTGAACTTCTACTGTTCTCTTGAATCCCTCTCCCCTCCCACCCACCCCCATCATATTATGGATTTTGCCCAGTCAAGTCTCAGCCTTGAATCTCTCCTATCACTTATTTAGCTTTCTCACCTACACATATGCTGCTGAATGAAGGGGGAGAAAATCATCTTACTTTTCTGGCTGATTTCAATAAAAATGTATGTTGTATGACTTCAACTGGACCCTTACTGCTGCTGAGTAATCCTATTATGGCTTCCTTATTAACTCAATATCTCCCTCTTCACAGCAGGTCTTTCAAATTTTTTCATCTTTCCTTGAATCTCTCATGAGGCCTTATTTCCTCAGTTGAGAACCTTGTGTCATATTTTATAGAAAAACATGAAGTCATTCACCTTGAAAATTTTTTTCTCCCCATTTCCTCATCTCCTATCAATTAGGTGCCTGCTACTTACTTTCTCCTTTCCCCATCTCACATGATGAAGTGGCCTTATTCCTTCCCAAGGCTAATCTCATTACCTGTTCAAGTGATTCCATTCCATTTTATCTCTTCCAAAATATGGTCTCTTCTGTGATTCATACTTTCACTTATTTTTCAACCTCTTCCTGTCCATTTGCTCATTTCTTATTGCCTACAAACATGCTCATATCATGAAAAAACCCTCACTTGATCCATCCATCCCTGTTAACTTTTATCCTATATCACCTCTGACCTTTACAGTTAAATGCCTTGAAAAGATCATCTAAAATAGCCCACATTCTTTCCTCTCAATCTCTTTTTAACCCCTCATAATCTGGTTTCTAACCCTATCATTCCATTGAAAATGTTCTCTTTAATTAAAAAAAAAAAAAAAAAAAGAACCCACATGTACAAAAATCTTTATAGCAGCCCTTTTTGTAGTGACAAGGAGCTGGAAACTGAGTGGGGGAATGATTGAATAAGTTATGGTACATGAAGGCAATGGAATATTATTATTCTATTAGAAATGATCAGCAAGCTGATTTCAGAAAGGCCTGGAGAGATTTTTTTTCTTTAAAAATATGTAAAAATTTAATGGAATATTATTTTAGTAAGAAATGCAGCATATGAGGAATTTAGAGAAACATAAGAAGATTTGAATTAAGTAGAACAAAATAAGCAAAACCAAGAGAACAATATCTACTTGAACTAACAGCATATATGACATGAACACTAAATGAAATTTGAACTAATAGTTGAAATACTGATCAGTAACCCAGAAGATATGGATGTTACTGGTTTAGAACATTTCATCAGTTATTAGATACAATCATTTCTTCAGATTTCTTTGTTTAATGGTTTCTCTTTGCCATAAAGGAGAATTCAATCTACATGAAGAAGAGTCAAAATTGCTTGTGAGAAGAAGACAGAAGTCATCAATAAAACATGAGTATATAGACATCTGTGTTTTAATGATTATATATACATATATATATATAATATGGGTGTTTATATATTTTTGGAGAGAGAAAAAGAGACAGAAAAAGACAGAGAGAGAGAGACAGTAAGATAGAGAGAGGAGAAGGAGAGAGGGAGAAGGAAAGAGAGGAGAGGGAACGGGCAAAGATGGAAAGGGAGAGGGAAAAAGAGAAGGAAAGGGAGAAGGAAAGGAGAGGAAAAGGGAGAGGGAAAGGAAGAGAGAAAGAGAAAGTTTGCTCTGCTAGGAGCTCTTAACCTGGTGTCCATGAACTTTAAGATGTTATATATATATATATATATGATTGTTTTTGGCCTGGAGAGATTTACGTGAACTTATACTAAATAAGGTGAATTGTACCAAGAGATCATTGTACACAGTGACAACAAGATTATGTGGTGATCAATTCTGATGAACTTGGCTCTTTTCAACAATGAGGTGATTCAGGCTAATTCCAATAGATTTCTGATGGAGAGAGCCATCTACATTCAGAGATGCAAGTATGGGGGCTGAATCTGGGTGATAACATAGTATTTTCATCTTTTTTGTTGTTGTTGTTTGCCTTCTTGTTTGCTTGTTTTTTTTTTCTCATTTTTTCCCCTTTTGACCTGATTTTTCTTTTTTTTAAATTAATTTATTTTTCAGAATAATATTTTTATTTTTTTAAAATGCTGTTTCTTTTATTTTCTTTTTCTTTTATTATTATTTTTGCTGAGACAATTGGGGTTAAGTAACTTGCCCAGAGTCGCTCAGCTAGTAAGCTTTAACTGTCTGAGATCAAATTTGAACTCAGGTCTTTCTGACTTCACAGCTGGTGCTCTATCCACTGCCCTACCTAGCTGCTCCTATGCTGTTTATTTTCAAAACATATGCATAGATAATTTTCAAATTCACTTTTGCAAAATCTGTGTTCCAAATTTTTTTTCCTTCCCTTCCTTCTCCCCCTCCCCTAAATGGTAAGTAATCCAATATGTTAAATATGTGCAATTCTTTTACACATATTTCCACGTTTATCATGCTGCACAAGAAAAATCAGATCAAAAAGGAAAAAAAAATGAGAAAGAAAACAAAATGAAACAAACAATAACAAAAAAGGTGAAAACACTATGTTGTAATTCACACTCAGTCCCTACAGGCCTGTCTCTGGATGCAGATGGATCTTTTCATCACAAGACCATTGGAACTAGCCTAAATCATCTCAGTGTGAAAAAGAGCCACATCCATCAGAATTGTGATCTGATTTTTTTTTGGTACAGCATGATAAATATGGAAATATGTTTAGAGGAATTGTACATGTTTAACATATATTGGATTACTTGATATCTAGGAAAGGTGGGAAGGAGGGAGAAAAATTTAGAACACAAGGTTTTGCAAAGGTGAATATTGAAAATTATCTTTCCATATGTTTTGAAAAATAAAAAGCTATTATTATTTTTTTAAAAAAGAAAGTGCTTTCTTTAAAGTTACTAATGACCTCTTAGTTGCCAGAAGTCTAATGGTTTTTCTGAATTCTCATTGTTTTTTACCTCTCTGTGACCTATCAATCATTTGTATATGTGTTAGGTAAGGCTATCTATTTTTTAAAATACATAGATATGTGGCTTATAGGTGACAAGCATAGGCATTTCCTCCTTGATATAGAAGTGGAAGAAAAACTTCACCCTGATCACTAGCATCTTAGCTGAGAAGGAACAGGAAAGATCCAGTTTAGTTAAGTATAGGTGATGTTTCCAATATCCAAGAGGATGTTGGGCTAGAATTTTATCTTTCTGCCACCTTTCAAATATCGTTAGTATTGGAATGTGATTTAAAAAAAAAAAATCCCCTAGACAGCCCCTTGTTATCCCCTAGACAGCAAGCTATCCAATATATGTTAAACATGTGCAATTTTATGCATATTCCCACATTTATCATGCTGCACAAAAAAAAATCTGATCAAAAAGGAAAAAAAATGAGAAAGAAAAAAGCAAGTAACCAACAACAAAAAGGGTGAAAATACTATGTTGTGTTTTTAAGAAAACTTGCTTCTTTATGGAAGCTGGATGTTAGAGAGAGAGCTAGGTCTGGCATCAAGAAGACCTTAGTTTAAATCCAGCCTCGGAAACTTGCTGTGTAATCTTGGGTAAATCAACTAACTTCTGCTTCAGTTTTCTTATATGTAAAAAAAGGAGGATGATAATAGCATTTACCTCTCAGAGTTGTTAAGGATCAAATGAGATCATATTTGTATAGTGTCTGACACAGCATCATCATAGTTATTACCATTATCATTATTTTAAGTAGAGAGAGTAGCCCTCATCTTCCTTTTTGTAGCTTAACCTCTTCCCATGAAATTAAACAAAAGACTATCATAGTGGCAGCTAGGTGGCACAGTGGATAAAGCACCAACCCTGACGTCAGGAGGACCTGAGTTCAAATCTGCCCTCAAACACTTAATACTTCCTAGCTGTGTGACCCTAAGCAAGTCATGTAACTCCAATTGCCTCAGCAAAAAAAAAAAAAAAAAAAAAAAGACTATCAGAAATACTGAGAAAATCTATTTATTCAAGCAAAACGAAATAAAAATGAAAAAAGTATTACAGATCAGAATAGCTCACAGATAAACTGTTAGCTATTCACAAAAGGATAAATTCCTTTTTAGGACTCTCTAGAGTGGCAATTCTTATACATCCAGGGACTTTATAGGGCTGGCATTGCTTGTGAGAATAACTCTGAAGGCTTTATTCCACTACCTAAAAGTTCATAAAAGTCATGTCTTTTTTTCTTGTCTACTTTACTGGATGTTCTTCCTCAAATTGTGTATTCAACTGACTCAAGTAAGTCTTTTATGGCAATTTGCAGTGTCACAATCAATATCCTCTCAACTAATCAGGAGGAATATTTCCTTCTAGTTCTGTAGCATGGTCACAGGGCTGTCTTTCAGGACACTAATCAAGGAAGTGCTACCTACACAAGAGATTTAAGGCAACCTTAGGTGAGAGTAAGGCATTAACAACTGACCAGGGAGTGTGGTGGAACCAGGAAAGTGTCCAGAAGTGGACACTTGAGTTGTATCTTAAAGGACTTAAGGGTTTCCAATAGGCAGAGGTGAGGAGAGAGCACATTTCAGGCTTTGGAGTGAAAAGTCAGTGAAGAGACATGGTATTTAATGAACAGGCTATAATCAGCCAATATTCTATTAGTTTAGATTCACTCTTGAAATGAGATAATAGAACAGCTAACACAAAATGGTTTTTGTGGCCATAGTATAGGAAAGATATTAATCAAGGATATTGTAGTACTTAGCTTTAAGTAAATGCCTCCTTTTGGAAATGTGTCTGCTCAACAGAGTTGGATGGTATGGTCTTAGGACAGTTGTCAAATCTGAAGGAAACTGATTCCAGGTGACTAGTTCTTTTTTATGCCCCTAGGTGATCAGGAAGTCATGTCAATATGGCAGAAGGTCATTAGGAAGTAGCATTAAGGAAGAAAAAGTTAAGTGGGGCTTAGCCCAAGTCCCAGGAATCTATGTTTAATTTTAGGGTAAAAATTAGCTTAAATCAAGTTGTGAAAGAGATAAAACTCAGGCAGAGATGAATTCTATCCCATGGTTACAGGGGATCATGTGTCATATGTGAGAAATAGCTTGGGCAGTTTAGCTAAACCATAGATTATATGAAGATGAATAATGTATATAATAAGGCTAGAAAAACAAGCTGTGTAATTTACATTAACATAGATCTGTGTAATTAGGTTACATAGATCTAGTTCATTGGTGTCAAACTCAAATGGGTTCTAGATGTCCTAGATTGTAGAAAAAAAGTTTAAATTGCTTTACCTCTTCCATTCCCAAATATTCCTATTTGGGAGAGCTTTGAGAGATTGTGAAAATTGATGAAAATGAGTGATCTTCCATCTTGTTCATCAGGTCCTGTAATTGCAGGACAACTCTTATGTAATTGCATAAACTTCTCTTATGAGTAGTTTAAATTCTGAAGTCAATAAGGTGAAAATTAGAAAATCTACTGTAGATATTTGGCAAGTTCCTGTGGGTAGAGCGAATCTTCACTTTCTAGCTGCATGAGTTTGTAGGTGACTTAGTCTCAGATAGACAGTGCTGCTTTCTTCCAATTTGAGAGTTTATTTGTGAATGAACAGGGTTGAGTGAAGATGCTGAGTGGTAAAGGGAGTAGGAAGTCAAGAGGCAATTGGAGTATGGTAGGCTGAGAGACTGCCAGAAATAAAGGTGAGTGATAATCATGAGAGAAATGATTATTTTCTGTTATATCAATAATCCATTATTACTTAGGATTCAGGCTTTTTATTACCTTTTTCAGGACTAGTCCCTGTAAAACTGTGTAATACTAAGGCACTAATATGACTTCATTCTCGCCAAAGTCTGAAGCAACCCTCTAAAACTTCCCTATTTGGATCATTCAGAAGATGCTATGGAGGATAAAACATAGAAGAAAGGGTTTTATAGACTAAATATCTCTCTGGGTCCTTTTAGGAATGTCTGTGCATGTTACTATGGTCAGGGCCAAATGGAAACCTTTAGAGTTACTCAAAGTATTTATTGTGGGATTGAAAATTGTCCAATCTGCAAGAAAAACCACTGAGGCTGAGCTCCAAGCCAATAGCATTCTATTAAAGGGTCTACAGTTCCCTTTAATGAAGTGGACCTCAGACCTTCACAATCTGAGATGTCTCCTGGTCCCCAAGATCTTTTTTTTTTTTTTTTTTTGATAGAGTTTGATACGATGTTCAGGGGAGGTAAAATACAAAATTGCATTCGTTGATAGATCCTTGTTTTTGAGGCCTAAAAATGACAAACCAACCAAAAATGGTGTATCAACAGGGCCATCATGGGTTGGACAAAGCATGAGATATCTCTGCTGACTAGTAGTCATAACAAGGGCAAGGCAAGAATCATCTCTGGTGACTAAGCAGTCATAAGATGATCATTTGTTCATGTTGGATAAGAGGGGATGATCTGGAGGTATAAAAATAAATTGGGGGCCTTTCTATATTATACCAAAGTTTCCCATCCATGCTAAACTTGAACATGGAATTTGAGCAAAACAGCACAGAGACATCTTTGTCAGCATCTTGTTAACTTCGTAACTGGTAAACAAGTGGTGAATATTGGATTAAAATTTGAGGCCTACTATAAGAATTTATCTTATCTAATTATCTCTATTTGATTTATATAAAATATATATTAGTGCATGTTTATTCTTAGTTGGTTGGTTGTCCTTTGTTCTTGAAAAAGACCAAAATAACATCACTATGTTAGAGTTAAGTTAGTGTGTCCAATAATGGCTGATCAGATCAATATGAGCTCAGGTTGGACACAAATAGTCCCTATGAACATTTGGGAAGGGTTCTCTAACTTTGTGCATCTCACATTTCTTCTGAGCTACTTCAGTTCTGCTTTGCTCACAGCTCCTTCTCTGTTGAGGTCACGCCATGCTAATTAGTGTCTCCCATGTCATATAATCAGTTCTAAAATTCTTTTTTTTTGCTGAGACAATTGGGGTTAAGTGACTTGCCCAGGGTCACACAGTTAGGAAGTATCTGAGATCAGATTTGAACTCAGGTCCTCCTGACTTCAGGGCTGGTGCTCTATCCACTGCGCCAGCTGCCCCTCAGTTCTAAAATACTTGAGAGACCTTGGAGAGTGTCCTTGTATCACTTTTCTGATCACCTTATGAGCACTTGGCCTATGTGAGTTTTCCAGTGAAATAGTCTTTTTGGCCAACATAAATTTGGTGTTTGAACAATATTGCCAACCCGATGGAGTTGTGCTCTCTCTAATAGAGTCTGAATGCTTGGCTTTTAGTTTGAGAAAGATCCTCAGTGACTGGTACCTTATTCTGCCAAGTGATCTTCAGAATCTTCCTAAGACAATTCAAGTGAAAGTAATTCAGTTTCCTGTCATGATAGATTGTCCAGGTATACAAAAATGAAGTCAGGACAACTGCACTGTAGACCTTCAGTTTGGTAGTCAGTCTAATACCTCTTTTCTCCCACACTTTCCTTTGTAGTCTCCCAAACACTAAGCTTGTAAGATAACTGACTAAATGCAGATTACTAGATGATCATATCACTAATAATTTCTAATAATCATTACTTTTATGGGATCACACCAACTGATTAATATTGATTGGAATGGAGTAGGGATCCAAATAAATCATTTCTCACACCATGCAGTTAACACTATTTATATAAAGTCCCCAGGACTGTGAAAGTTATTTTTTCTTCCATCCATAGAGAGGAAGGAAACTGGAATATTTGTTATACTAGCTCTCTTTACAACAATTCTCTGTTACTCTTTTTCTTAAATAATTTTTTCAAAATATATAACAACAAATTACCAGATCAAGAAAGTAAATATGTTAGTAGAAGATATATCCCTAAATGTACATTTTTTCTTCACTTCCTTGTAAATTGTTCTTTGATTTCTGTTGTGTGCCTTATTTAATTTATTCTTTTCCCCCTTTTATTCTTCCCCACCCCAGCCCTAAGCAAGGAAAGTGTATTTATGTATACATATGTAGATATATACATACATACGCAATTCACCCCTCCTCCTCCATACATACACATGTCTTTCCTATCCCTGCTGACTCAGTTCTGTTCCTTAACTTGCCTTGCTTTTACTTAATCTCTCCCCACTCAAGGGGGTCTCTCCCTTGTCTTCTTCCCTCACCCTTTTCTTCCCCATCTGCCCATTCCTCTCCCCTTATTTCTTTATAGATTTTGGAGGGTCCTATACTCTTCATGGTATATATACACACACACACACATACATACACACACATATATACACACACACACACATATATATATATATACATATATATATATGTAGTGTTGTCTATTGAACCCATTCATGTTATGAGTAGATTTTCAGAACTATGAGCCTTCCTCCCCACTCTAATACCTCTGTGTCTATTCTTCCTCTGAACCTCATTTATATAATTTGATTACTATTTTTACCTTAACTTGGTCAATCTTTCTTTTGAGCTATCCTATTGTTGTTGTGAATCTTAAACATTTCCCACATAGAAAAAAACAATTTGTCCATGTTTAAACAGTTTGTCCATGTTGAGTTCCTTAAAAGTGATTTTTGAAGGGGCAGCTAGGTGGCACAGTGGATAGAGCACCAGCCCTGAAGTCAGGAGGACCTGAGTTCAAATCTGATCTCAGACACTTAACACTTCCTAGTTGTGTGACCCTGGGCAAGTCATTTAACCCCATTGCCTCAGCAAAAAGCAAAAAAAAAAAAATTGATCTTTGATATTGGTTTTTATATGTTAAATTTTCTGTTAAGTTTGGATTTGGTTGATAGAAAGTCTTGAAAATCTGCAAGTTTGTTCAATATCCATTTTTTTCTCATTCAGAATTATAGATAATTTTGCCAGATATGATATTTTTGGCCACAGACTTAGTTCTTTTGATAGTCATTAGATATAATTCCAAGACATGCAGTTTTTTGTAGCTGCTAAATCTTGTACAATTTTAATTATAGCTGTAGAGTATTTGAATTGATTTTTTTCTTGTTTCTTGCAAAATTTTCTCTTTGATCTGGGGGTTTTGAAATTTGGCAATAATATTCCTGTGGGTTTTCCACAAAGAATATATCTTTGAGGTGGTGATCAGTGAATTTTTTCTATTTCTACTTTCCCTTCATGGTCTGTCATTCCAGGACAATTTTCTTAGATTATTTCCTGCATTATTATGTCAAGGTTCTCTTGTTGGTCACAACTTTCTGGCAGTCCAATTATTCTTATATTTTCTCTTCTTGAGCTGTTCTCTGGATTTGTCATATTTTTTATGTTTCACATTCTGTTGTATTTTATCATTCTTTATTAATCTATTTTTGTTATTTCTTAGCCTCATAGCTTCACAGGCTTCCTTTTGCTCAATTCTAATTTTCAAAGAATTACTTTCATCTTTGAGACTCTTGTACCTCCTTTTCTAGTTGGTTAACTTTTTTTTTTCCCACATAATATTCCTGTTTTTCTTGAATGATTTTAATTTTTTTTTTTTTTTTTAGTTTTCCTCTCATTTGCTTTTAAAATTCTTTTTTGAATTTTTCTATAAAATCTCTCTGGTCGAGGAGCCATTTCACATTACTCTTGGAGTAGAGGTTTGTTTGTTTGTTTGTTTGTTTTTTAAACCAAAGTGTCCTTCTTTGAAGATGAATCCTGGTCTTCCCAGTTCCCATAATATATTTCAATCATGGGATTCTTCTTTGCCAATTCATTTTTCTTTTTAATAAGAGGTATTAGTGTAAGCGCCTCTAATTGTGGGGTGGGAAGATGGTGACTCAAGCTTCCCTTCAGCTCTCCCCCTCTCACTTGCAACCCCAAACCAAGAGCTCCACCCTCCTACAAGTACCCACAGCCAGCAGCATCCCTGGCCGGCTGCTTCTGCACTCACTGGGTACTGGTTCCTTTTCACTCAGGACCACACCTCAGTTGCACAGCTGGGCCTGGCCTTCCCTATCAGCTGAGGTTCACTCAATTCTCCCAGACTCAGACCCCAACTGGACAAAACAGTCTGGGAGGTGAAAGTCTCAGTGGTTCCTGCTGAAGCTCCAGCCACACCTAGCTAACCAGAGGCTTCTCCAGTTGATGTTTCTGCAGAGCTAACCTGGAGGTTGTTTGTACTTCACAAACGTTAATCCCCAGTCTAGGGTCTTTCTTCAGATCTTGTTGAGTTCTATCTGGAGGATCCCTGTTCTGCCCCAAGTCTTCTTGGTTTTTCACCATCTATGTTCACCCTGAGGCGCAAACTTGTTCTATTTGTGGGGGAAATTGGGAGAACTTGAAATTTGCTAATCTACTTCATCCACCATCTTCCCAGAATCTTCCCTTCTTTGTTACTCTTAAGGAAGCAAATGGACCTGGCAGCTTACAGAGGATTCCAGGAAATACTACTCCTGATCTCAATATCATAGACCAGGTAGATCAGGCATAGAGTGGTTGTGAGGTTATTGACCTTGCCAGTATTTTTTCAGACATCTTAAACTCAACTTGTCCTATACTGAACTCTTTTTCTTTCCCTACTAAACCTCCCCAATTCCAATTTCCCTATTACCTTTAAGAGCCACATAGTCCTTGCAGTCCCTCAGGTTCATAACCAGGTGTTCATCTTTGATTCCTCATTCTCTCTGACTCCTCCATATCTAATCTATTGCTGACATCTATCAATTTTACCTCTATAACATCTCTTGAATATATTCCCTTCTCTCTTCTGATAGTGCCTGATGCAAGCCATCATCACCTTATTCCTGGACTACTGTTGGAATAACTTTCTGATGGATCTGCCTGCTTCGTCTCCTCCATTCAACAACCAAAGTGATTTTTCTAAAGCAAAGGTCTGATGATAGCAACCCTCTACTAGACAGATTCCAGTGGCTCAGTCTTATCTCAAAGATCAAATTCAAAATCCTTTGGCATTTGAAAAACTTCATTATTTAGGACCCTACCCTACCTGCATATGTTTTGAAAATAAAAAGCTTTAAAGAAAAAGTTCTATATTTTACAGGAAGCCTTTTTTAATCTCTTTTAATTCTTTTGTCTTCTGGCTTTTAATTATTTCCCTTTTTCCCCCCTATATATAACTTGTTTATACATACTTGCTTATTCTCTAATTAGATTGTTATCTTTTTGAGGGCAGTGACTGTCTTTTGTCTCATTTCATCCTAAATATTTAGCACAATGCCTGGCTCTTAGTAGGTAGCTAATAAATCTTTATTGACTGACTGACTTTGCATTTGTATTCATAATACCCACCAAAGTACCGATTACATAGTTATCTTTTAATAATGCTAATTGATTACTTTATGAATTTTATTAATTTTTGTTGGAGGTCTAAAAACTGTTTCTTTTTTAAAAAATCATTTTCTTTTCAAGCCACTCTCCAATAGATAAATGGTCAAAGGATATGAACAGACAATTTTCAGATGATGAAATTAAAACCATTTCTACTCATATGAAAAGGTGCTCCCAATCACTATTGATCAGAGAAATGCAAATTAAGACAACTCTGATATACCACTACACACCTGTCAAAATGGCTAAGATGAGAGGAAAAGATAATGATGAATGTTGGCTGGGATGTGGGAAAACTGGGACACTAATACATTGCTGGTGGAACTGTGAACGGATCCAACTATTCTGGAGAGCAATTTGGAATTAATGCCCAAAAAGTTATCAAACTCTGCAGTGTTTCTATTGGGCTTATATCCCAAAGAAATCATAAAGGAAGGAAAGGGCCCGACATGTGCAAGAATGTTTGTGGAAGCTCTTTTTGTAGTGGCTAGAAACTGGAAACTGAAAGGATACCCATCAATTGGAGAATGGCTGAATAAATTATGGTATATGAATGCTATGGAATATTATTGTTCTGTAAGAAATGACCAGCAGGATGATTTCAGAGAGGCCTGGAGAGACTTGCATGAACTGATGCTGAGTGAAATCAACAGACCCAGGAGATCATTATACACAGCAATAACAGGACTGTATGATGATCAATTCTGATGGACATAGCTCTATTCAACAATGAAATGCTTCAAACCAGTTCCAGTTGTTCAGTAAAGAAAGCTATATACACCCAGAGAGAGGGACATGAGATATGGACTACAACATAACATTTTCATGCTCTCTATTGACGATTGCTTGCATTGGGTTTCCTTTATCAGATCTTTTTTGTTCATGTAGATACGATTGTTCTAGCACAGCAAGATAAGTATGGAAACATGTATACATATATTCTACTTGTCAAATATTTTAATATAATTAACATGTAGTAGACTTCTTGCCATTTAGGGGAGGGGAGGGGAATAGGGGAGAACATTTGTAATGGAAAACTTTGTAATGGTCAATGTTCAAGAACTACCTATACATATGTTATGCAAATAAAAAACTTTAATAAAAAAATCATTTTCTTACATTATGCTACTACTTGCTGCTAAAATAGAAGGTATTCTCAATCTGTGAGATATTTGAGGGCAGGGAAAGTTTTTGCCTTTATTTGTATTCTCAACACTTAGTTTAGTGTCCAGGTGATAATAAACATTTATTAGTCCAATTGCCATAATATATTTTTTTCTTTGTTTAATGGATTGTCATAGTTAAGATTTCATCTCTTTCTGCCTAACTTTTTGGTGCTGAATGTTTCCCTATTTAGATTTCTATACTGAATTCCCGAGAAGATAAAGTCTGGGGTAGGGATAATACTTGAAATCTTTTTCCATATGGTAAAAACATCTCAGAATTTCTGTTGGGAGGCACTCCTTCAAGAAACAAGGATTGTTTCTATGCTATAGAAGCACCAGATTACTCCTGATCACTATGCTTCTCTTAATGCAGTCAAAAATTACATTAGTATTTTTGGCTGCTATATTGAGCTTTTAGCAAAATACCCTAATACCTTCTGTATTTTTTTTTTTAGATAAGAATTGCTATTCATACCATCTATTTATAAAATTGATTCTTTTGAAGCAAGTGTAAGAATTTACATTTATCCCTACTAAAATTCATCTCATTAGATTTGACATAGCATTCTAGCCTAAAAAGTGTTTTTGAATCTACATTATGTCATTCAATATAACTCATAATATGATAGGGCCTAAAAGTTCTTTCTATCTTTGTAGAATACTTATAATGATTCCTTGAGATACTGAGAGTCTCACTTCCATGCCTCTACATTGGTTCTCATCTATACCTGGTTTGCTCTGCCCCTATACCCTTGTCTTTTAGCTTCCCTGACATCTTCATTGACAAAATATAATTCTCATTTCCTGTAAAAGATTTTCCCTGATTCTCCCAGGTGTTAAAAGTTGTTCTTTGTCATATTATTTTTTCTGCACATTCTTATATGTAATTATTATTTGTTGCCTCCTCCCATTAAAATGTGAGATCTTTGAAGGCAGGGAAGATTTTTGCCTTTCTTTGTATTCTCAACACTTAGTTTAGTGTTTGGCTGATAGTAAACACATATTAAAATGCTTATTGACTGTCTGAGATGCTCATTTGGGTTCCTAAAATCTATTCTTCTTCACATCTAGGAATGTGCTGGTGAATTGTTTAACAATTGGCTTTCCAGAAAAAGAAAAAAATAAACACACTTTTTTTTTTTTGCTTTTTTGCTGAGGCAATTGGGGTTAAGTGACTTGCCCAGGGTCACACAGCTAGGAAGTGTCTGAGATCAGATTTGAACTCAGGTCCTCCTAACTTCAGGGCTGGTGCTCTAACCACTGCGCCACCTAGCTGCCCCAAATAAACACACTTTTTAAAGAAAATTTCAAAACATATGCATAAATAATTTTCAGTATTCACCCTTGCAAAACCTTGTGTTTCAATTTTTTTCCCTTCTTCCCCCCCACCCTCCCCTGACAGCAAGTAATCCAGTATTATGTTAAACATGTGTAATTCTTCTAAAGATATTTCTACATTTATTATGCTGCACAAGAAAAATCAGATCAAAAAGGAAAAAAAGAGAAAGAAACAAAATGCAAACAACAACAAAAAGAGTGAAAATACTATATTGTGATCCACACTCAGTCCCCACAACCCTCTCTCTGTGCAGATGGCTCTCTTCATCACAAAAACTATTGGAATTGGCCTGAATCACCTCATTGTTGAAAAGAACCACATCCATCAGAATTGATCATTACATAACGTTGCTGTTGCTGTCTACAATGTTCTCCTGGTTTTACTCACTTCACTTAGCATCAGTTCATGTCTCTTCAGACCCCTCTGAAATCATTCTGCTGATTGTTTCTTATAGTTCAATACTATTCCATAACATTCATATATCATAACTTAATTCAGCATTCCCCAACAGTTCCTTGCTGCTATAAAAAGGGCTTCTACAAATATTTTTGCACATGTGGATCTCTTTCCTTTTTTTATGATCCCGTTGGGATATAGACTCAATTGAGACACTGCTGGATCAAAGGATATGCACAGTTTGATAGCCCTTTGGGCACAGTTCCAAGTTGCGCTCCAGAATGGTTGTTTCCATTCACAGTTCCACCAGCAATGTATTAGTGTCCCAGTTTTCCCACATCCCCTCCAATCAATATTCATCAATATCTTTTTCTGTCATCTTAGCCAATCTGAGAGGACCCACACACATATATATCTACATGACACATTTTAAAATTTAATCCGTATTATTAATTTTGTCACTTAAGTCTAGACAATCACCAACAGCAATCCCAAATCAAGCCCTGATTTGTAATTTTTGCCAATTTCTGAGGTAGAAATGCATTGAAAATTTAAAAATCAGCTCTTTAGAGAGATTATATGAGCTGGCTTCAATACACTCATGGATCCCATCTTTTTCTTCTGCTGACAAAGCGCTTATTCCTTAAAATAAATTCTTTCTATGTCTTTTTGAAGAGCATATCTCTGTTCCTTCAGTTGTGCTTTGAATTCCTCTGAAATGTTAAGACAGACTCTAACTGCAAGATGGAGTAAATTCATAAGGCTCAATCAGTGTTAGGTGCCATAACTGATGGGGTTGGGGGAGGAAAGTAGAGAAGACAGAGTTAACTCCTTTTTCCCTGAAAGTATCTCCACAAAGCATTTCTGAAGTTTCATTTCCTTAGTAGGGAATTCTGTCCATAGATCTTAACTGGTCAAAAGCATGCTGATTCAGCATTACTTGAGGTAGTATTAAAATTCCATTCCAGGATAACAGTGCTTAGGATTTAATGTATGGAATGTCTGGCCCATGAATGACACTTGCTTCTAGTTTGGGTGAAGTTCCAGATAGCAGAAGTTGCTAGATAATTGATCTATTTATAATTAAGATGTTACTTTATTTACTATTATAATGAGTAAATTTTAATTTGTATGATTTTTATTTTAATATATATCTGAAAAAGAGTTGTTCCTCTTCTTGGGAATAAATAATTTGTGTTTTCTTAACTTTATCATCACATGAAAGTGGATTGAAATATTTCGAATATAACACTAGCTCTTCAACAGCCTAAGTCAAAAAAGACTAGGCATCTTTGAGAGATAATAGAATCTTGGTATTATAGTTTAACTCATTTTGTGAGGAATTACTGAGCAGAATACCTTTTAACTCTCATTCTAGAGAAATGATTAACTATAAAGACTGAAAAGAAGACAAATGAAAAGAACTAAGAATTTAATTCAATCTTTTCTTATAAGGAATCAAAAAGGGAATCCTTTAAAATAGTTGGTATGCTGAGAGAACTGAAGGATGAGACAGTATTTCCAGGATCAAGGCTGAGCCAGCGATTGCAGTGATGACTAAAAGTGGCTTTTTCTATGATCATTCTCACATTGTAAACATTGTAAATAACCTCATGTAATATGGCCTGTGACATTTACTTCTTTAAGCTTTGGAGACTAAGAATTTGCAGATACGTAAAGAGATGAGCAAATACTAATGGGAATAGTGGTTTATATAGTTCATTCAGTAGTAGATAATGATATTGAATAAATGGGGATAAGAATTATAGAGAGATGTTGTAATTTTAGTAACTAATGTGAAATTATCAGAATATATTCTTGATTACCTTTGAGTAAGTTGAAAATGAATATGTAAAATGAGCTAGTAGAAGGCTAGTCAACCATGAATACAGCAAAAGAGTGAATATGAAGAAGAAACTTTTTAGGACCTAAGTGTTAGTATATTTATGTGGCAGCTTCACATTATCTTCCTAGCTGATCAGACAGATAGTGACTCATCATAATGCTTGATATTTCATCCTTATGACAGATGAAAACAATTGACCTTAAAGTGATAGATTCTGTGATATTCTAAAGTGCCAATTTAATTGTGTTTCTTCTGAAGGAATGAAAAGAAACCACTTTAAGTTAAGGGGGAAAAAAAGCTTTCAAAATCAACTTCCTGGAAACTTGCAGGAAATAAAGGAAAGTAGCTTAAAGAGTGATGTCAAATTCTAATAGAAATCACCAATATATAGGGATCACTCCTGCCCTCATATTGACTTAGAAAACACATTAATATAATCTATGTTCTATTTTATTTGTGTGCTTTTATTTATTTTGTTAAATATTTCCTAATTACATTTCAATTGGGTTTTGGCTACATTTGGGAATGTTGTAGGCCTTGGTTTTGCCATCTCTGGCATATAAGGTTAAAAAACCAAAGAATTTGAATTAAATATCTTCCAATTAAAGAAATTCTACTGCTATTTCAACAAGTGGATTTTAATTTTAAATGTCCTTTTAGAGAGCTGAAGTTAAAATTGTTCCCACTAGGGTGTGCTAGATATCTAAATAGTTATACTTATGTTACCAAATTTGTTTTGATCTGTCTTTTCTAAACTGACAAATTTCAGTTCATACAATCTTTTAATATTAGAACAGCCGTATACTGTATGTGAACTTTGCTGAAACACTAAAATTTTTTTTAAAGTGAATTTTATTTTAGACCAGAAGAATCATAAATTCTCATTGTCCAGTAAGTCTAAAGTGTTTTCTTAATTTTCATTTCGTAGAAATTATTTTATTATTTTAAAAATAATTTTTAGGCAGTTAATGTGAAAGGAAATTTTCTAGGCTTAGTTGCTGAAAATGGCAATCTTACCTTCGTAGTATTATTGTGTACTTCAGTATTGTGTATTTCCAGTACTACAGATAACATCTTTTTAAATTCACCATACATTAGATGAACTTTGATGTCCTATTCCACAAATATTTAAGCTCTCCATTTTTGTAAATTTACTCACTGATTGAAAATTAGGTGAAATAATAGATCAATTTAAAATACCTTTTTACATAGACCCTGAAACTTAATATATTATATATTTTTTCTTTTTGTATGAAATTATAATCTGTGCTATAATACTCTGGATTGGATCCAATCTTTGGGCTGATTGAAATCATCATCATCATCTTCATCAATTAATCTTTCTTTGGCTGGCATTGTCTGCACCCAAATTTATGCTGAGAAATTTCAGAATATAGTTTTTATGTTTGCACAGATGTAGGCATTACACAAATACTGGTCATGGAACAGTTTATATTTTATCTCAAAGTAGATAGAGAGATAAATGCTTACTATGTGGCTGGGTACATAGTAAGTAAATACAGAATATAAGGTCACCTATCAAAGTCCATTCTAGGGACAAAATTCAAAGTACAGGTAAAATGATAGAAGCAGTATTATAAAGTGATTGTAGTGTTTGCCCTTCATTTTTTTTTTTTTTTGCTTTTTTTTTGCTGAGGCAATTAGGGTTAAGTGACTTGCCCAGGGTCACACAGCTAGGAAGTGTCTGAGACCAGATTTGAACTCAGGTCCTCCTGACTTCAGGGCTGGTGCTCTAACCACTGCGCCACCTAGCGGGGCCCCCCCCCCCCCCGATTGTAGTGTTTGAAAAGTCTAGGAAGCAAACTGTTTCAGGCAAGATTAAGTAAATGTTTATTTTTCATCATTTCATTTACAATCCGTTGGTTTGGGTCATAGGACTAGAGAGAGAAGGAACAAAAGGAAGATGGCTGAAGTGCAAGAAGCATGCTGTAGAGATGGCTAATAAATGGTGTAAAGGTCTACTTCTGGGCAACATAAGGCAAAAGCTTACCTATGAGACCCAGGTATCTTACAGTAGAGTACAAAGGAAGCGAATAAGAGTACAAGTGACCAGAATACAGGCAGCATGGTATAGAGATTGTCTGTGAAGAAAATGCAGAAGATTCAAGAAGTTCATAAATACAGAAAACACAGGAAATACTCAAAAGATACTACATGTTTTTGGTTTTGTTTTGTTTTTGCTGAGGCAATTGGGATTAAGTGACTTGCCCAGGGTCACACAGCTAGGAAGTGTTAAGTGTCTGAGACCAAATTTGAACTCAGGTCCTCCTGACTTTAGGGCTGGTCCTCCATCCACTGCGCCACCTAGCTGCCCCTCAAAAGATACTATAAATAAACACAATTCTCTACTTCAACTTTTCCATAGAGTTCTAAAGTTTTCTACACTTACCACTTACATAGTTTGAACTTCCATTGAATGGATTTAAAATTGGTATACTGTAGATCAAACTCTTGACATTCTGGTAAATCCCTCAATCCCACAAGATACCATGTAGTGTCCCCAGACTTGTTTTGATACCCTGTGGTTTAGATTTTCTTGAAAGAGAGAGTTTTGGAGGCTGATATACAGGGAATATTTTTTAAATTTAATTTTATATTTTATTTTTATCCAATTACATGTAAAAACAATTGTTGACAACATTCATTTTTAAAATTTTGAGTTCCAAATTCTCTCTCTGTCCCCATTTCCTTTAATGAGAAGGCAAACAATTTGGTATAGGTTATGCATGTGTAGTCATGCAAAAGATATTCCCATATTAATCATGTTGTAAAAGAAAACAGACAATAATTTTAAAAAACAACAAGAAGAAAAGTAACAAAAATAAAAAAAAATATTTGATATGTATCCAGATTCCAGTCAGTTCTTTTTCTGGGCATGATAGTATTTTTCTTTTTTTTTTTTTTTTTAATTTTTATTTTATTTGCATAACATATGTGTGGGTAATTCTTCAACAATAACCCTTACATAGCTTTCCGTTACAAATTTTTCCCCCCAACTCCCCACCCCTCCCCTAGATGGCAGGATATCCACTACATGTTAATTATGTTAAAATATTGGCAAATCGAATATATGTATACATATTTCCAAACTTATCATTGGTGTGCAAGAAAAATCTTATCTACACAAACGATATATCAGATAAAGGAAACACAATGTAAGCAAACATCAATCAAGGAGTATGAGAATGTTATGTTGTGGTCCACATTTCGCACATGATAGTATTTTTCATCATAAGTCCTTCAGAGTTGTCTTGGATCTTTTTATTACTGAGAATATAATGCAATGATAGTTGATCATTTTGCAATATTGATGTTACTATATGCAATTTCCTGATTATACTCATTCAATTTTGCATTTGTTCATTGTTAAGTCTTTACATGTTTTTCTGAGAGCATCTAGGTCATCATTTCTTATAGCATTATAGTATTCCATCACAATTATATATCACAACTTATTCAGCCATCATCTACTTGATGGGAATCCCAATTTTCAATTCTTTCCTGTCAGAAGGGAGTTGCTATGAATATTTTATACATATAGATCTTTTTCTTTTTTAAACAATTTCTTTTGGTATACAGACCTAGGAACGGTATTGTTAAGTCAAAGGATATATAGTTTTATAGGCCTTTGGGCATAATTCCCAATTGTTCTACACAGAGGTTAAATCAATCTACAACTTTATTAACAGTGCATTAGTGTTTCAGTTTTCCTACATTTGTCATTTTTCTTTTCAGATCTACCAATTTAGTAGATATGAGGTAGTAGTACCTCAGATTTATTTTAATTTGCATTTCTCCACATAATAGTGATTTAAAACATTTTTTTAATATGACTGTAGATAGTTTTGATTACATCACCTAAAAACTGTTCATAATTTTTAAATCATTTTGATCAAGAATGGCTCCTATTTTAAAAAATTTGACTTATCTCCCTATATATTTGAAAAATGAGACCTTTATTTGAGAAATTTGCTTCAATTTCCCCCCACAGTTATACCTGTATTTCCCTTCAACTTATGTCCCTCCATTTAGTCTATTCTTTCTCCTTTCACTCAGTCTCTTAAAAAATGTTTTGCTTCTGACTACCATTTCTCCCAACTCACCTTTCCTCTATGAGCACTTCATTTTCTTTTACCCCTTTCCTCTGATACTTTCCTATAGATTTCTATATCCAACTGAATATGTATGTTATTCCTTCTTTGAGCCAATTTCTCTAAGAGTAAGATTCAAGTGTTCCACCACCTCCCCCCTCTTCCCCTTCACATTCTCCCTTTTCCTTTCTTCCAGTGCATTCCTTTTTCTCAACCCTTAATTTAATTTGTTTTCAGATATTATCCCTTTATATTCAACTCACACCTATACACACAAACACACACACACACACACACACACACACACAGAGAACGACCGGGCAGTTAGAAGGATTTTATATATAAAATCCTTCTAACTGCCCTAATAATGAGAAGCTTCTTATAAGTTATAAGTATCATTTTCCCATGTAGAAATGCAAAAAGTTTAACATTATTAAGACCCTTAAGATTTCCATTTCCTGTTTATTTTTTTATGCTTCTCTTGAGTCTTGTCTTTGAAAGTCCAGTTTTCTATTTAGCTCTCAGTTTTTCATCAGAATTGTTTGAAAATCTTCTATTTCCTTGAATGTCTACTTTTTTCCCTGAAATATTATATTTGGTTTTGCTAAGTAGGTGATTTTTGATTTTAATCCTAGCTTCTTTGCCCTTTGGAATATCATCTTCCTAGTCCTCTTATTTTTTAAGGTAGAAGTTGTTAAATCTTGTGTTATACTGAGAATGACTACCACACTTGAATTGTTTCTTTCTGGCTGTTTGCAATATATTTTTTTTCTTTACCTGGGAATACTGGAAATTGGGTATAATATTCTTGGTGGTTTTCATTTTGATATCTTTTTCAAGACGTGATTGGTGGATTTCTATTTTCTATTTTTCAATTTCTATTTTACCCTCTGGTTCTAGGATATTAGGGAAGTTTTTCTTGATAATTTCTTGAAAGATGATATCTAGGGTCTTTTTTTGATCATGGCTTTCAGGAAGTCCCATAGTTTTAAAATAGATCCAGGATGATCTGTTTTCCAGATCAGTTGTTTTTTCAATGAGATGTTTTATTTGTTGTATTTTTTTTCATTCTTTTGTTTTTGTTTTATTGTTTCTTGATGTCTCATAAAGTCATTAGTTTTCACTTGCTCAATTCTGATTTTTAAGGAATTATTTTCTTCAGTGAGCTTTTATATTTCCTTTTCTATCTGGTCAATTCTACTTTTTAAGGAATATTTTTTTTCAGCAAGGTTTTATGCCTCTTTTTTCATTTGGACAATCTTACTTTTTAAGGAATTCTCTTTGGTGAATTTTTGTATATCTTTGTTGTTGTTGTTGTTATTGTTGTTGTTGAGGCAATCAGGGTTAAGTGACTTGCCCAGGGTCACACAGCTAGGAAGTATTAAAAGTGTCTGAGATCATATTTGAGCTCAGGTACTCCTGACTTCAAGGCTGGTGCTCTATCTACTGCGCCTCCTAGTTGCCCCTGTATATCTTTTTTCAAGACATTCTTTTCACTGTTTTAAAAGATAGGACCTCTTTTATCATTTGGTCTATTCTGTTTTTTAAGGTATTACTTTCTTCAGGATTTTTGTGTGCTTCCTTTACCAAGCTGTTGACTTTTTTTTCAGATTTTCTTGCATCACTCTCATTTCTCTTCCCAATTTTCCCTCTTCCTTTCTTACTTGCTTATTTAAATTCTTTTTGAGCTCTTCCATGATTTGACGCCAATTCATATTTTTCTTTGAGACTCTGGATGTAGGAGCTTTGACTTTACTGATTTCTTCTAAGTTTTGATCTTCCTTGTGACTTTATATAATCAGAATTTTTTTCTGTCCTTTGCTCATTTTCCCAGTCTATTTCTTGGCTTTTAACTCTTTGCTAAAGTGGAGCTCTCCATATAGGATGGAGAATGAACTGCTCAACCTACGGGGGTTCTGTGCAACTGTTTTCAGAAATTCTATTTGCTAAACAAATATTTTCCAAATAATTCATTCCTTCTTCATATTATTATTTTAATCTTTTCTTCTCCATTTTCTAGGACCAGGGGCCTCCTGTCCACTTTTTTTTTTTCCAGCAAGAGTTTTACTGCTCAAAAATTTTTCTTCATCTTCATAGAAGGCAAGATCCTTGGGATTGTGAACTTGGGCATGTCAGGTGTTCCTTCCCCTTCCAGAAAGCATTATATGTATAATATATATATATGTGTATATATATAAAAAATATATATGTAATATATATAATATAATATATTATTATAAAATAAAAGTAATAATAAATAAAAATAAATAAATATAAAAATAATACTTTTTAGAGAATGGGAAAAATCAGCACAACATCAATACATTGAAAAAGTCCAAAAATTTGTACAATGTATATTATCTATGGACCTCTCACCTCCATGAAGTTCTGTATTGGGTATGATCTTTCATATCTATTAATGTGAGTCTGCTTGTTCTTATTCTGTTAGGTTCATTTAAAAAATTTTTTTGGTGTGTCATTCTTTCCATATACATTATTATAGTTCCTGTATATATTGTCTCCTTGGTTTTGTTTTTATTTCAGTTCATATAAAATTTTTCATTCTTCTCTAAATTCATTGCATACATTACTTTTTATAGCATAGTAATATTTTGTTTCATTCATATGCCATAATTTGTTTAGTCATTTTCCGGTTGATGGACATTTATTCCCATCCATCCCCAATTCTCTGCTATTACAAAAAGTGTTACTATAAATATTTTGGAGTACATAGACATTTTCTTCTTATTGTTGGCTTTCTTACATAAGTATGAACCCAGTAATATAGTATCTGCTTCCACAGGGTCTAGGGATCTTTCAGTCACTTTATCTAATTCTAAATTGCTTTCTAAATGTTTGTTACCATTTCAGACCTCCACTGATAATGTATTAGTGAACTTGTGATTTAACAATCCCTTCATCATTGACTATTGTCATTTTTTCCAATTTGTAGGGTTTGAGCATAATCTTTCAGGGGGGAAATAAATATTCAGTGAAACAGAGGACTCTCAAACATTCCTGATGAAAAGGGCAGAGCTAAATAGAAAATTTGATTTTCAAATACAAAACTCAAGAGAAGCATAAAAAGGTAAAGAGGAAAGAAAAAAATTATTCAGTAAGTTTAAACTGTTTACATCCCTATATGGGAAAATAAGATTTGTAACAAGAACTGTATCACTAGTGAGGTAATTTGGAAAAGTGTACATAGAAGGTGTGGCATAAATTGCCTTTGATAGGATCATATAAAACAATTAAGGGGTGAGAGAGGGTTGCACTGGGAAAAGAGAGAAGGGATAGGTAAGTGGGATAAATTATATCACATGAAGAGACCTATTACTGTGAAGGATCTATTACCATTGAAGGAAGGAAGGAAGCGGGGGATGATCATTATATGAACCTTACTCTCATCAAATTTGGCTTAAAGAGAGATTGGCATATACATTTAATTAAGAGTGGAAATCTGGTTTACCCTATAGAGAAATAGAAGGGGAGGGCACAAGACAAAGAAGGTAAGGTTGGCAGATTGAGGAAGGTAGTGTTCAGAAACAAAACACTGATGAAGAAGGACAGGGTGAAAGGAAAGAGAGAAGTATAAATAGGAGAAAAATAGGATGGAGGAAAAACACAGTAATCATAACTGTGATGTGAATAGAAATTCCATTTCATAAAAGGAAAATAGACAGAAGAGTGGATTAAAAACTAGACTCTTACAATCTATTGTTTACAAGAAATAGATTCAAAGCAGAGAGACATAGAGTAAAGGTAAAAGCCTGGAATGGAATCTATTATGCTTTAGCTGAATTTTTAAAAAAGTAGGGATAACAATCATGATCTCAGACAAATAAGAAGCAAAAATAAATTGAACTAAAAGATAATAAAGGAGAGCATATCTTGCTAAAAGGTACCATAGGTAATGAAATAATAACAGTACAAAACAGATGAACCAAATGGCATAGTATCCAAATTTTTAAAGAAGTTAAGTGAGTTACAGGAAGAAATAGTAAAACTATAGTAATGGAGGACTTCAATTTTCCCTTCTTAAAACTAGATAAGTTTAACTACAGAATAAACAAGAAAGAAATAGAGGAGGCAAATAAAATTTTAGAAAAGTTGTATATGATAGACCTCTGGAGAAAATTTAATGGAGATAGAAAGGAATATACATTTTTCTTAGCAAAATATGGCACTTACACAAATATTGACCAAATAGTATGGCATAAAATCCTCACAATTAAATGCATTAAATGCAATTAAATATAGAAGAGGCTTTTTTTTTACTTCACTGTCCTCCTCTGAAGATGAATCCCAATTTTCCCTATTCTATGTTGGATTCTTTTCTTTTCCTGTTCATTTTTTTTTTTTCAAGTGAGAACTAATCTTGTGGTGGTAGTATGATGCTCCTAACTTTATATAAGTTCTCCCCTCTGACCTGGAGCACCAAACCAAAAATTTTACCCCCCTGCAAATGCCCACAGTCAGCAGCATCCCTGCCCCACTGCTTCTGCACTTTTTGTATATGCTGGTTCTTTCTCTTCCA
>JAJPUD010002755.1:251710-294931 GCA_023553655.1 Myrmecobius fasciatus
GGATGCATCTTTGCAGCAAAGCTGGGCCTGGCATTCCTAATCTGCCCAGATTTCCTCAGTCTTCTTAGGTTCAGACCCCTGACCTCTCTCTTATCCTGGGTGTGAAAGTTGCAGTGGTTGTGACTGAGGCTCTCTCTGAACCCAGCTAGCCTCAGGGTGTTTTTGCAGAACTGGCCTGGAGGTGTTTATATTTGATACTGGTTAAACCTCAGTTATGGGGTCTTTCTTTGGGTCTTCTTGGATTATCCCAGGAGGACCCCAGTTCTGCCTAATCTATGCTTGCCCCTAGGTGTAAATTTGTTCTGTTTGTGGAAGAAATCTGGAGAGTTTGTGATTTTCAGAACTACTCTGCCATCTTCTCAGAATCCTCCCTGCTGCCTGTTTCTAAAGTTTCTCCTTTCTGGGCATATAGACCTAAGTCCTGAAATCACTTTGTGTGTGTGTGTGTGGGGGAGGTAATGGGGTGGGAAGGGCTTGTGGGGGAGGGCAGGAAGGGAAGGGAAGGTTTAGGCTCATTATTCCTCTCCGCATCTATAACCCAAAATTAAGTAATAGACAAGAAGCTGTCATTTTGAAGCTCTTCTGTCGTTATGGGGCTAAAACACCCTTCTTGCCCTGGTTCACAACTTCTCCTTGAACACTGGTGTATTCTATAGCTGCTTACTGTATACCAGGTTTTGTCTCCAATGTCTGCAGACCTCTCTGTCTCTCTCTGCTGATCTGGAATGGAAAAATGATTCCTACTAATCCATCATTTTGACTCTGTCTCCTAAGGAGGAATTATTCAACATGATACAAGGGAGTAAAATGATTATTAATAAGAAGTAAAGAAAAATAAACATTTTTATTGCATATTAGGGAAAAAAAAGGTTTCCTGACAATGAGAATATTAATTGCAAATAAGCCTCCCCAAACTTAACTGACTTGTTAGTTCTGAAATAAATTAACCTCATAAATGGAGGGAAAAAGTGTCTTTAGTTGAGGTAAAGAGAGTCAAGAAGATAAATCATCCATATATCCCTGAGTACATGAATGTCCACCAAGAAATTCTACAAAATGGTTTTTTATACTTTCAGGAGAAAAAGGGGCCAGAGGTAAAGGTGAGGGGAGAACATATGAGGAGTGAGACCTGATTATGAGGCTTCAGCTTCCCTGGGCAATCCAAGCAAGAAAATCCATTTATCCTTAATGATCTAACTCACCATAAATCTTTATGAAAGAGGAAAAGGCGGTTGGAATCACTTCAGTGGCTAACTCTAGCTACTTCTGTTTACAGGATAAACAGCCAAAGATCCCTGGAGTGGGGCCCAATTCAACACTAAGAGTAACATACCTCAGGAACAGAAATGCAGTGACATTCCTAGAATTGTTTAGAGAGAGGGGCTTTTCTTATTATCAGGATGGCATTTTGACAGAAAAGGGAATATTACATTTGATATTAACAATATTTAAGTTAATTTTCCTATCAGAATATACAAAATGATTATTTTTTTTTAAAATTTAATTTAATTTTTTTAGAGGGAGGCAATTGGGGATAAGTGACTTGCCCAGGGTTACACATCTAGTATGTGTCTGAGATCGGATTTGAATCAGATCCTTATGACTCGAGGGTCAATGTTCTATCCACTGTACCACCTTGTTGCCCTAAGATGATTCTTTTTTTTTTTTTTTTTTTTTTTTTGCTTTTTGCCGAGGCAATTGAGTTAAGTGACTTGCCCAGGGTCACACAGCTAGGAAGTATCTGAGACCTGATTTGAAACCAGGTCCTCCTGACTTCAGGGCTGGTGCTCTATCTACTGGGCCACCTAGCTGCCCCTGCCCTAAGATGATTCTTTTTTTTTTTTTTTTTTTTTGTTAAAGCTTTTTATTTGTATAACATATGTATGGGTAGTTCCCCAACATTGATCTTTACAAAGCTTTACATTACAAATTTTACCCCCAGTCCCCTCCCCTCCCCTAGATGGCAGGAAGTCCACTACATGCTAATAATGTTGAAATGCTTGAGAAGTTATGCAAGAAAAATCCTATCTACAAGAAAAAAAAAAGAATCAGAGAAAGGCAACACAATGCAAACAAATGTCAGTAGAGATCATGAAAATGTTATGTTGTAGTCCATATTTCATTTCCCTCTCTCTGGGTGTATATGGTGTTCTTCAGTGAACAACTGGAACTGGTTTGAGACAATTCTTCGTTGCAGAGAACCATGTCCATCAGAATTGATCATCATGTAATACTGTTGTTGCTGTGTATGATGATCTCCTGGTTCTGCTCGTTTCACTCAGCATCAGTTCATGCAAGTCTCTCCAGGCCTCTCTGAAATCGTCCTGCTGGTCGTTTCTTACAGAGCAATAATATTCCATAACATTCATATACCATAATTTATTCAGCCACTCTCCAATTGATGGGCATCCCTTCAGTTTCCAGTTTCTAGCCACCACAAAAAGGGCCGCCACAAACATTCTTGCACATGTGGGTCCCTTTCCCTCCTCTAAGATCTCTTTGGGATATAGGCCCAGTAGAAACACTGCTGGGTCAAAGGGTATGCACAGTTTGACAACTTTTTGGGCATAGTTCCAAGTTGCTCTCCAGAATGGTTGGATCCTTTCACAGTTCCACCAACAATGTATCAGTGTCCCAGTTTTCCCACATCCCCTCCAACATTCATCGTTATCTTTTCCTGTCATTTTAGCCAATCTGACAGGTGTGTAGTGGTATCTCAGAGTTGTCTTAATTTGCATTTCTCTGATCAATAGTGATTTGGAGCAACTTTTCATATGACTAGAGATGGTTTTAATTTCATCATCTGAAAATTGTCTGTTCATATCCCTTGACCACTTATCTATTGAAGAGTGGCTTGAATTCTTATATATATGAGACAATTCTCTATAAATTTTAGAAATGAGGCCTTTATCAGAACCATTAAATGTAAAGATGATTTCCCAATTTGATGCTTCCCTCCTAATCTTGTCTGCATTTGTTTTGTTTGTACAGAAACTTTTTAACTTAAAATAATCAAAATTATCCATCTGGTGTTCAATTAGGAGTTCCAGGTCTTCTTTGGACATAAATTTATTCCCTCTCCACAGGTCTGAGAGATAAATTATATTACGTTCCTCTAACTTGCTTACAAAGTCCCTCTTTATATCTAGATCATGAACCCATTTAGATCTTATCTTGGTATGTGGTGTTAGGTATGGATCAAGCCCTAATTTCTTCCACACTAGTTTCCAATTTTCCCAGCAGTTTTTGCCAAATAGTGAGTATTTATCCCAAAAGCTGGGGTCTTTGGGTTTATCGAACACTAGATTGTTAAGGTTATTGCCTAGGTTGTCCTGGTAACCTATCCTGTGCCACTGATCGACTGCTCTATTTCTTAGCCAGTACCAAACGGTTTTGATGACCGCTGCTTTATAATATAGTTTTAGATCTGGTACAGCAAGGCCACCTTCATCTGCCTTTTTTTTCATTAATCCCCTTGAAATCCTTGACCTTTTGTTCTTCCAAATGAACTTTGCTACTATTTTTTCTAGATCTGTAAAATAATTTCTTGGGAGTTTGATTGGTATGGCACTAAATAAGTAGATTAGTTTGGGTAGTATTGTCATTTTTATTATGTTCGCTCTGCCTACCCATGAGCACTTAATGTTTTTCCAATTGATTAGGTCTGATTTTATTTGTGTGGAAAGTGTTTTGTAATTTAGTTCGTATAGTTTCTGACTTTTCCTTGGCAGATAGATTCCCAAATATTTTATCCTATCATCTGCTATTTGGAATGGAATTTCTTTTTGTATCTCCTGCTGCTGAACTTTGTTGGTAATATATAAAAATGCTGATGATTTATGTGGATTAATTTTGAATCCTGCAACTTTGCTAAAGTTGTGAATTGTTTCTAGTAGTTTTTTAGTTGAGTCTCTAGGGTTCTCTAAGTATACCATCATGTCATCTGCAAAGAGTGATAATTTGGTTTCTTCATTACCTACTCTGATTCCTTTTATCTCTTTTTCTTCTCTTATTGCTAAAGCTAACATTTCTAATACAATATTAAATAGTAATGGTGAGAGTGGGCAGCCTTGTTTCACTCCTGATCTTATGGGGAATGGTTTTAGTTTGTCTCCATTACATATGATGCTTGCTGATGGTTTTAAATAGATGCTGCTGATCACTTTAAGGAAAAGCCCATTTATTCCTATACTCTCTAGTGTTTTTAATAGGAAAGGGTGTTGGATTTTATCAAATGCTTTTTCTGCATCTATTGAGATAATCATATGGTTTTTGTTAATTTGGTTATTAATATAATTAATTATGCTGATAGTTTTCCTAATATTGAACCAGCCCTGCATCCCTGGTATAAATCCTACTTGGTCATAGTGTACTATCCTGGGGATGACTTTCTGTAATCTCATTGCTAATATCTTATTTAAAATTTTTGCATCAATATTCATTAGGGAAATTGGTCTATAGTTTTCTTTCTCAGTTTTTACCCTACCAGGTTTAGCTATCAGCACCATATCGGTCTCATAGAAGGATTCTGGCAGTATACCTTCTGTCCCTATTTTCTCAAATAGTTTGTGTAGTATTGGAATCAATTGTTCTTTGAATGTTTGGTAGAATTCACATGTAAATCCATCTGGCCCTGGAGATTTTTTCTTAGGGAGTTGGTTAATGGCTTGTTCTATTTCTTTTTCTGATATGGGGCTATTTAAATAATTTATATCCTCTTCTGTTAACCTGGGCAATCTATATTTTTGTAGATATTCCTCCATTTCATTTAGATTATCAAACTTACTGGCATAAAGTTGGGCAAAATAACTCCTAATTATTGCTCTAATTTCCTCTTCATTGGAGGAAAGTTCTCCCTTATCATTCTTGAGACTAACAATTTGATTTTCCTCTCTCCTTTTTCTTATCAAATTAATTAAAGGCTTATCTATTTTGTTGGTTTTTTCATAGAACCAACTCTTAGTTTTATTTATTAACTCAATAGTTTTCTTGTTTTCGATTTTATTAATTTCTCCTTTTACTTTTAGAATTTCCAATTTGGTATTTAATTGAGGGTTTTTAATTTGTTCTTTTTCTAGTTTTTTTAATAATAAGCCCAATTCATTGATCTTTTCTTTCTCTATTTTATGCAAGTAAGCATCTAGAGATATAAAATTACCCCTTATAACAGCTTTGGCCGTATCCCACAAATTTTGGTATGTTGTCTCCTTATTGTCATTCTCCTGGATGAAATTATTGATTGTGTCTATGATTTGCTCTTTCACCCATTCATTCTTCAGGATTAGATTATTTAATTTCCAATTACCTTTTGGTTTATTTTCTCCTGGACTTATATTGCATGAGATTTTTATTGCATCATGATCTGAAAAGGATGCATTTACTATTTCTGCCTTTCTGCATTTGATTTTAAGGTTTTTATGCCCTAATATATGGTCAATTTTTGTATATGTTCCATGGACTGCTGAGAAAAAAGTAAACTCTCTACTGTCTCCATTCAACTTTCTCCATAGATCTATCATACCTAACTTTTCTAACAATTGGTTTATCTCCCTAGTTTCTTTCTTGTTTATTTTGTAGTTTGATTTATCTAATTCTGAGAGAGCAAGGTTGAGATCCCCCACTAGTATCGTTTGGCTGTCTATTTCTTCTTGCATCTCTCTTAATTTCTCCCCTAGGAATTTGTGTGCTATTGCACTTGGTGCATATATATTTAATATAGATATTGCTACATTATCTATGGTACCCTTTAATAGAATATAGTTTCCTTCCTTATCTCTTTTGATTAGATCTATCTTGGCTTTTACTTGATCTGAGATAAGGATTGCTACCCCTGCTTTTTTTTGTTCACCTGAAGCATAATATTTTCTGCTCCAGCCGTTTACCTTCATTCTATATGTGTCACTATGTTTTAAATGTGTTTCTTGTAGACAACATATTGTGGGATTCTGGTTTTTAATCCAGTCTGCTATCCGCTTCCGCTTTATGGGAGAGTTCATCCCATTCACATTCACAGTTAGAATAACTAATTCTTTATTTCCTGCCATCTTATTTACCCAAGTTATGTTTTCCCCTTTCCTTTCCCCTTTCTCCCTTCCCCCCACCGCAGTACTTTGCTTTTGATGACCCCCTCCCCCAAACAATACTTCACCCTTTAGATCCCCTCCCCCTGTTTTTATTCCTTTCCCCTGATTCTTCTATTTTCCCTTCTATTAGTTTGTCCCTTACTTTTCCTCCTTTTCCTCCCACTTCCCTCTAGCAACAGACAAGTTTCTATGTGAAATCAAATGTCTGATATACAGTTTTAGAGCCCAACCTGATGAGAGTAAAATTTACACAGTGCTCATCTCCCTCCCCTCTTTCTCTCAATTATATTAGGTTTTCTTTGCCTCTTCAAGTGATTTTAACCTTGTTTTTACCTCCTTTTTTTTTTTAGATCTTATTTTACCACTTTTTCCCTCTTTTCCCCAGTATGACAACATTTTCCCCTCTAGTTCTCTTTTTCATATTATCAAAGTAATATCTAGTTAATTATACCCCCAAACTTTGAGTGTCTCCCTAGTAGCAATAAAGTTCTCAAGAGACCTTTCCTTTTTACCTTTTTATGCATCTCTTGAGTTCTGTGTTTGGGTGTCGAATTTTTTGTTCAGATCTGGTCTTTTCATTAGAAATAGGTGAAATTCACCTATATCATTGAATGACCATCTTCTTCCCTGGAGGATAATGCTCATTCTAGCTGGATAGGTTATTCTTGGCTGTAATCCAAGTTCCTTTGCCCTTCGGAATATCTGGTTCCATGCCCTTCGATCCTTCAGTGTGGAAGCTGACAAATCCTGTGTGATTCTAATTATTGAACCTCGGTATTTGAATTGTTTCTTTCTAGCTGCCAGCAGAATCTGTTCCTTGGTGCTATAGTCCTGAAATTTAGCCACGATATTCCTTGGGGTCTTAATTTTGGGGTCTCTTTCAGGAGGTGATCGGTGAATTCTTTCGATGTTGATTTTGCCCTTTGATTCTATAATCTCAGGGCAGTTTTCTTTCAGGATTTCCTGGAAGATAGTGTTTAGATTCTTTTTTTCATCATGGCTTTCAGGAAGTCCAATAATCCTTAGATTGTCTCTCCTAGATCTATTTTCCAAGTCAGTTGTTTTTCCTAGGAGATATTTCATATTTTCTTCTAATTTTTCATTTTTTTGTTTTTGTTTGACTGATTCTTCAAGTCTTAGTGAGTCATTCACTTGCATTTGTTCAATTCTTATTTTTAAAGTGTTGTTTTCTTCAGTTACCTTTTTAAGCTCCTTTTGTAACTGGCCAATTTGTTCCTTGCACTCTTTTTCCACTTCACTAATTTTATTTTTTAATAAATTGGTGTCTTTTTCATATCTCTTTCGCAGGGCATCATATCCTTCTTGCACTGATTTCAGTTTATTTTCCCATTTATCCTCCAGCTCTCTTTTGAGGTTCTTTATGCAGTCTTCCAGAAAGGCCTTTTGAAAAGGGGACCAGTGATGGTCCTGGCTGATGTTCTCTGGATTTTTGTCTAAAGGAACCTCTGGCTCTGCGGTCGTTTCTTTGCCTTGATAAAAGCTGTCTATGGTGAGAGCTCTCTTTTGCTTCTTCATCATATTTTTTTTTTTTTTTAAGACAGTGTGGATATCTCTTTAAGGTAGGGGAAAAAAAAGCGGCGGCTGCAAAAACCTTTGCCCTGGGGCACTTTGGCGAGTTGACTTAAGGTGCTGGGCCGGTGGGGGCTAGGATTAAGTCCGAATTACTCCTTAAACAAGGCAAGTCTGCCAGAACACCTGTCCCCAATCAGGGCAGAGTGTCCCGAGTGCCTCAGATAAGCTCCAGGTGTTTGGAATTTGGAGTTTGGAGTTTGGAATTTCTTCCACGATGAGCCGAGCTGAGTCCCACCCTCACTTCCGGCCTGCACAGTTGTCGTCTATTTATCTCTCTGTCCGAGTTCGACTAACCTGATATGAAGTTTTCCAGAGAGCTGTGCCCAAATATTTCTGAGTTCGTTGACTTGAAGATCAGTTCGGAGGCTTATTTTATTGTTGATTTGAGAGAAGATCGGAGGAGAGACAGAAAGTCACCTTTTCACTCCGCCATCTTGGCTCCGCCCCCCCCAAGATGATTCTTAAGATTATTTTATGAAATAGCAATTTATGAACCCTGCCTAATCTTTTAGGTTGTGTTCAGTTGATAAGCTGAAGCAGTTACTCATGCTTCTAATAAAAAATAACATATAATACCATTTATAATTTCTCCTTTGAGAAATTGAATTTGAGGAAAATAAAGCTGAATCTTTAATTCATCTAGACTTTTCCCTCAGTCCTGATCTTGCTACTACTTCTGTGATTTTAAACTAGTTTCTTAACTACTTTGGACTTCACTGAAAGGATATATTAGATGATTTGAATAGCCACCTATATTTAAATTCTTATGACTCCATAATAATGTCTATGTCTTGGGAATGTCACATTACTAAACTGAATAAATATTCTGAGATTTCCTTCTACTCTTTTAGACATATCTAACCCTTATTTTAAGGACAGGAAAAATTTTGAAAACCTCTGATAACCTGAATTTTCACATATTTGTATAATACCTTGGGCCTAATGAATTTGATAGGATTATATTGCACATAATGTTATATAGTTAGAATCTTGAAACTCTTACAGCTGTACTTCTCAGGTACTCCCCCTTTCAGGTATCTTTAAGATAAATATTCTGAAGTTCTAACTTCTGTCTAATGGTACACAGATTCTATCAAAGACTGCTTATCAAAAGGATTAATTAGAAAATTTGAATAAAAAAGCAGATAAAGTAGAAAATAATTTGGTTTAATGTGTTTGAATAACCATGTCTTAGTTCTCTAGACAATTCTTTAAAATAATAAAATGAAGAGAAAGTGCTTATCTGCATCAGAAGAGGGGGTTTCTTCCCTAGGGAGTTCCATAGAAGAGCAATATCACAATTTCAGTTCCTATTATTTACATAGTTCTAGTTAAACTTTCAAAATGTTGTTATATCTCTTTTCTCATTTGATTAATTTGAAATTAATTGTTCTCAAAAGAAAAATAAGAAAGATGTATAATACAAAAATAATTGCTATTGCTTTTATGTATATAGTTGGGTCCTAATTAGTATGAATAATGAATCTTATGAAATGGCTCCATATATTCAGATTTGCACTGTTGGATGTAAAATATGGTAATTGAATCTAGCCCAGCAGAAATATGGAGTATAAGCTCAAATAATGCAAACATATTAATCAGGAACTAATTATATATTGCATAAAATGACTACCATAAGACTACGGGGTGGGGGGGTGGGGAGAAAGATAATTTTTGTATATGTATATGATTTTAAAAAGAACAATATCACAAAAACATAGAAGAGAGAATCCAGGATAAGAATGTGATTGACAATATTAATAAGGATTAGGAAAAAAGGTGACTAGATTTGTCAATTAACATCTTTATATCTAATTATGTCTGTTAACTGTCCTGTAATCAATCAAATGGATTGAGAAACTCAATTAATCAGAGGACTCACTCTCCCCTTATTATAATAGTAAACATTTTACAGCAATATTTTAAATCTTTTTACCCTCCATGTAATCAAATTAGATTAAAACTGAAAAGCAAAATGCCTCAGTGTTTTGCTATCTAGAGGTAGGGAGTAGGGTGAAGGGATGGAGAAAAATTTGTAACACAAGGTTTTGCAAGGGTAAATGTTGAAAATTATTTTTGTCTGTATTTTGAAAATAAAAAGCTATTATTAAAAATAAATAAAAACAAAAAAATAATAAAAAATGTCTTAGTGTTAGGAAAACAATGAACACAATCATTTCTACAGTAAAATTAACTGAAACTGCAAGATTATATCAATAGATGCACAAAATAAAAAAAAAAGAAGCAGCTTGTGATAAAATATAACAGGAGTGATAAAAATGCTGGAAAGTATATGCTGTTTTAAGTTAAAAAGTATATACTTAAAAAAACCTAGGCATTATATTAGCTAGAATTTTTCATAATAAATACAAGAATAAAGTGAGGACATCCCATCTTTTTTCTATTAATAATAATAATGGTTAATTTCTAAAGTGTTCACTGTTCTCCGGTATTGCGCTGAGTGTTTTATAATTATTATCTCTCATTTGATCCTCACAACAACACTTAGAGGTAGGGGCTATTAAATTATCCTCATTTTATAGTTGAAGAAACCAGGGCAGAGAGATCTTACACATTTCAAACTGGGTATGCCATAGGCATCTCAAAATCAATATATCTAAAACAGAGCCTCAAAAAAAACCCTCCTATGTTTCAAATCCCCCTATTTTTGTCAAAAGTCATTACCATGCTCTCAGTTACCCAGACTCCTAACTTTGTCATCTTGACTTTTCATTTTCCTTCTCATCTAATCTATTTATCTAACTAGCTAGTCCATTGCTAAATCTTGCCATTTCTACCTTCTCACATCTCTCTACTGAGCTCTCTTGTCTCCTCTTATGTAGACACAAGCCTAATTTGGGCCTTCATAACTTTTTGCCTGGATTACTGCAATGGCTTTGTAGTTTCTGTAGTCTCAAATTTCTACTTAATATAATACACTCTATTTTTAGCGCTCTCTCTCTCTCTCTCTCTCTCTCTCTCTCTCTCTCTCTCTCTCTGTTTCTGTCTCTCTCTCTGTCTCTCCTCTCTGTCTCTGTCTCTGTCTCTGTCTCTGTCTCTTCCCCCTCTCTGTGTCTCTCCCCTTCTGCCTCTTCTGCTCTCTCCTTCCCTCCCTCTCCCTCCTTCCCTACCTCTCTCTCTCTCTTTCTCTCACTCTCTCTCCTTTTCTCTCTCTCTCTTTCTCCTTCTCTCTCTTTTTCTCCCTCTCTCCTTCTCTCTTTCTCCTTCTCTCTCTCTCTTTTTCTCCTCTCTCTCTCTTTCTCCTTCTCTTTCTCTCCTTCTCTCTCTCTTCTCTCTTTTTCCTTCTCTCTCTCCTTCTCTCTCTTTCTCCTTCTCTCTCTCTCCTCTCTCTTTCTCCTCTCTCTCTCCTTCTCTCTCTCTCTCTCCTTCTCTCTCTTTCTCCTCTCTCTCCTTCTCTCTCTTCCTCTCTCTCTCTCTCTCTCTCTCTCTCTCTCTCTCTCTCTCTCTCTCTCTCTCTCTCTCACACTCCTCACCCCATCTCAGCATTCTTGATTCCTTCAAGATTTAGTTCAGGTCTCAACTTTTACTGGAGACCTTTTCTGTGTCCTCAGATCCCAAGACTTCTCTCCCTTTCAGATTATCACCTGAATAAATCTCAATTACTTACATATTATCTCCCCTATTATAAAGTATTCTCCTTAAGAGTAGGGACAGTTTTTTACCTTTTTTATATTACTTTTGCTTAACTTAGTGCCTGCCACATAATAAACACTCACTAATTTCAAATCACTAAACATTTATTAAATGCCCATGTGCCAGGCATTGTGTTAAACAATGGGGACATAAAATACAGTCTCTGACCTCAAAGAGCTCATAGTCTAATTGGAAAGATTATATAAAAATGGAACTTTAAAAGGGGAGGTTGTACTGGAGGAGTTCCTGACTTGGAGTACTGATGTTTGTGGAGTCCAAAACAAGAAGAGATGTTCATGGAAAATAAAAAGTTAAGGTAAATGCCTTTGACTGACTGACTGACTGATTGGAAAGGTAATTTGACTGGACTGGAAATTCTTGAATGGCAGACAGAGGCATTTGTATCTATCCTTTTGACAATATATATTTGCTATAGTTTTTTGAGCAGGGGAGTGACATGATAAGATCTGTGTCTTAGGATGAATGTGCTACTGTTCAGCATGCAAGATTTTACAAGTTCTGTCCAAAGATGTTCTTACCCAGTCACTATAATATTCTAGACATTATCTTGCCAGTATTCAAATGTCTTTAGAACACATGGATACATTACAGATGCAAAAATTATTAGTAACTAGTCCAGGGTCACATATTGAGTCAATAATAAGGTCAAGAAAATAATGAAAAAATTCAGTAACTAAGGAATGTTAAGTATTTTTTGTCCATATATACTCACATTAAGATTGCTGGTTTTCCATATCTTATTTTGTTACAATAAACATCTCTGATGAAAAAAAAGCACACACACACACACAAAACTGAGCATGATGAATTTGCCAGACAGGCTAGCAATTACTAATAAATGAGATCCAAGTTTCCTCAGTACCCAAGGATGCATTCACAGAGCAGCCATTTATACAATTAATTATATAAGATACAAAATAAAGTCCAGAGTTGCAGACTAAACAAAGATGAAGGGTGGACTTAAATTTAGCCTGACTCAGAGAGGGATTTCCAAGTACTCCCATGGAAATGGGAAAAACACAGAATTGATGAATATCCTCTGGAAAGTACCATGGTGGGCAAACATCCTACGATCAGGTATTCTCACATCCTCCACCATAGTCAGCAGAAGCTCACAAAATTTGAATCTTTGTGGTCAGGCTGTAGTCCATAGGAATAAGAAAGTTAAACTCTTACAAACACAGCCATCGAGGTCTATACAAATCCAAATCTGATCCATAAGTATTGATACACTGATTAGATGCAATTCTCAATAATAATACAAACTAAAATGGGGTATCAACTTTCAATTTGGGAAATGTTCCTTTATAAATGTTTGTTAAATTGGAAAAGAATAGATTTAGAATGAGATAATCTTTATTAAATACATTTGAAAGTCATAGTGTTATTAATATAATATTGATTATGTTTTCTATGAGAAACTTTTTTTATTTCTAGGATCTGCAGAAAAGGAATTCTGAAGTTGGCATGGAAGACTTGTCTGCTATGGGACATTTAATAAAGTAGCACAAATGAATATTAGTAATTATTAGTGACCTCAAAATACTACAAGAAAATGCATCTAAATAACATAAAGCAGTCATATGAACACCAGAATAAAATATTTAAAACACTAGAAAATTTGTGGAATTTCTAGCATGAGTGTGATAGCTTAGAATCACAATAGCCTTATAGTAGTCATCATACAAAAATAGCAGTGTCAACTGAACATTTATCTTATAAGAAAATAATTGATGGGAGGTCAGAAACAGAGAGAAAGGTCGCATAGCAGACACAGATATACACACACATTTTACTTTTTGAAATAACAAAGAAGTAAAAGGAAAATGAATATTTGTCAGTTGGAAAATGACTGACATATGCTATGGAAAAGGTATGAGATATTGAGCTATGAAAACATGGACGTAGAAAAAAAAATTAAGAAGACTAATATGAACTGATGTAGAATACAATACTCAGAATAAATAGAACCCTTTACTTAAAGACCATAATACTTTAAAGGAAAAAAAAATACTGAAAAACCTCAGATCACTGCTCAGTGATATGACCAATCATGGTCAGAAGAAATGATGATGAAACATACTTCTAGTCAATGAATAAAGAGACAGTAGACAATTGATGATGAATGGAACATGCAGTTTTTCTTTTTTTTTTGACCTGGTGGATTTGTTCTGCGTCATTATACTTATTTGTTCCAAGGGATGATTATTTTCATAACCAATTAGTGATAAACTAAAACAATCAATGATGTCCAAGATTTGCTTTTTTTTTGAGATTAAGCCATTTGCAAAGCTTAATTAGTAATTATTTATAATATATACAAATAATAATCACAAATATGATTTTACAATTAATATACTAAATATTTTCAAAGAGCTGCCTGTGACAATAAGTTTTAATTTGTATTGATACACTAACTCCATTTGCAAGAAAAATAGTTCGGAGGGGGAAGATTGGTGTTGATAAATATCTGTCAAAGAGATGATTTTTTTCTTTCATCTTATTTCCGTTCTAGACCCATGGTTTCATCAGTATGAAAACTACTTATAAGGGGGCAGCTAGGTGGTGCAGTGGATAGAGCACCAGCCCTGAAGTCACGAAGACCTGGGTTCAAATCTGGTCTTAGACACACTTCCTAGCTGTATGACTGTGGGCTGTTTCAGCAGCAAAACAAAACAAAACAAACAAACAAAAACTACTTGCACTGATGTTAATATATTTTATTATAATTCATTATCTTAGAATTTTTAGAGTATTAAAAAAGAAAAGAAAAAAAAAAAAGAAAAAATAACTGGTTCATGGTCACAAAGCTATTATGTGTGAGAACTCGAACTTGAAACCAGGTCCTGACTATAAAAGTAAATATCTACCAAACCTGTGCCCTCTTTTTGGGTCATGGAGTTTTTTTATTTTCTTTTATTTGAAATTTCCTAAACTTCCTTTCTTGCTTTTCCCCAATCCCACCCCCAATTAGAATAAGAACTCCTTAGAGTGGGGGGTTTCTTTAATTTTCTATTTTTTCTCCCTAGAGTTTAGCACAATAATTCATATAGGGGAAACTCAATCTATCAATATTTATTTAGTATCTACTATGTGCCAAACATGATGCTAAACCTTGGAGATACAAAATAAGTCAAAAGATAGTTTCTCCCACAAGGGACCCACATGTGCAAGAATGTTTGTGGCAGCCCTTTTTGTAGTGGCTAGAAACTGGAAACTGAATGGATGCCCATCAATTGGAGAGTGGCTGAATAAATTATGGTATATGAATGTTATGGAATATTATTGTTCTATAAGAAATGACCAGCAGGATGATTTCAGAGAGGTCTGGAGAGACTTTCATGGACTGATGCTGAGTGAAACGAGCAGAACCAGGAGATCATTATACACGGCAACAACAAGACTATATGATGATCAATTCTGATGGACATGGCTCACTTCAAAAATGAGGTGATTCAAACCAGTTCCTATTGTTCAGAGATGAAGAAAGTCATATACACCTAGAGAGAGGCCTGTGGGAACTGGGTGTGAACCACAACATAGCATTTTAATGCTTTCTGTGAATATTTTTGTTTTCCTTCTTAGGTTGTTGTTTTTTTCTCTTTCTAGATCTGATTTATCTTGTGCAGCAAAATAAGTGTATAGATATGTATACACATAATGAATTTATCACATATTTTAACATATTTAAAGTGTATTAGACTACCTGCCATCTAGGGGAGGGGTGGGGGGAAGGAGGGAAAAAATTGGAACAGAAAATTTTGCAAAGGTCAATGTAGAAAAAATTACTCATATGCTCTGTAAATAAAAAGCTTTAATAAAAAAAAAAAAGATAGTTTCTTCCCTTAAGGCAATTACAATCCAGGTAGGGAATACAAACTGCAAACATAATGCTATATAAAGGATAAATAGGAAACAAAAGGAAAGCACTGGATTTAAAGGGATTTAAAGAAGACATCCTATAGAAGCCAGATTAAGGGATTAAAAAGAAAATAAGAAAAGAAAAAGTAGAGATATCTGTTGTAGATGGATGTCTTTTTGAGGAGTTTAGCTACCAAGGCCAAATGAGATAGTTGGCAGGGATGAAAGGATCAAGTCAGAGTTTGTTTGTTTGTTTGTTTTTAGGATACAAGAGAAATACTTTCATTTAATTCATTAATCTTACTTTTAAAAAGACCAAGGTGGGGAGGGAGGGAGACAAACCCAAGTTCAGGAAGAATTTTTGTTAAGGTCCATCAAAATTTAAAGGTGAAAACAGGAAAACAGAATATTATTAAATAATATCATTTAGACTTTGATTTCTAAGGGCAATGTGTTAATTTTCATTTTCATTTCATTCTTTATGTCAAAGCAAGTACTTAGTAAATATATATTGAATTAAGATAATTGAAATGTTGGAAAACTGGGACACTGATACATTGTTGGTGGAACTGTGAAGGGATCCAAGCATTCTGGAGAGCAATTTGGAACTATGCTTAAAAAGTTATCAAACTGTTGACCCAGCAGTGTTTCTATTGGGCTTATATCCCAAAGAGATCTTAAAGGAGGGAAAAGGACCCACATGTGCAAGAATGTTTGTGGCAGCCCTTTTTGTATTGGCTAGAAACTGGAAGCTGAATGGATGCCCATCAGTTGGAGAAGGGCTGAATAAATTATGGTATATGTATGTTATGGAATATTATTGTCCTGTAAGAAACAACCAGCAGGATGATTTCAGAGAGGCCTGGAGAGACTTGCATGAACTGATGCTCAGTGAAGTGAGCAGAACCAGGAGATCATTATTCACGGCAACAAGAAGACTATATGATGATCAATACTGATGAACATAACTCTCTTCAACAATGAAATGCTTCAAACCAGTTCCAGCTGTTCAGTGATAAAGAAAGCCATCTACACCCAGAGAAAGGCCTGTGGGAATTGAGTGTGAACCACAACATAGCATTTTCATGCTTTCTGTTGATGTTTGCTTGCATTTTGTTTTCCTTCTCAGGTTTTTTTCTTTCTAGATCTGATTTCTCTTGTGAAGCAAGATAAATGTATAAATTTGTATATATATATGTATATTGGATTTATCATATATTTTAACATATTTAACATGTATTGGACTATGCCATCTAGAAGAAGGCATGGAGGGAAGGAGGGAAAAATTTATAACAGAAAATTTTGCAAGGACCATTGTTGAAAAATTACCCATGCATATGTTTTGTAAATAAAAAGTTTTAATTAAAAAAATTTAAAAAAACATCATTGAAATGTAAAGTTAAATAAAAGTTTATTAAAAATACCATTTCAGGACTCAATGGAATGGATATATCATCTTTATGTCAAAGGAGTGGACATATTGCTCGGTCACCAGGTTTACAGTGAATGATAAGATAGGATAAGTATTGAAATTATGATTAATTGGTATGGAATATCCAGGGGAAGAAAATTCTCCAGGGTGGGCACCTTCTTTTTAAATTATATAGAAGGTTTCCTAGGATATTGAGAGATTAAGGGACTTTACCAGCATTATACAGCCATTATATATCAGAGATGGGAATTGAATTCAAGTGTTCCTGGTTTTGAGACAGATTTATGCACAGTACCATTATGACAATGACTAAATAAACCATAAGGAGTATGTGGAGGTGCAGCCAAAAGAAGGTAACAGCAATGGTAGCTTTGGCCATTGAGGACCCAGTTCTTGAAGCATGCACAGATGTTCTTTGCCAGTATCTTATCTATATGAAAACTTTGGGAAGCCAGTTAGTTTCCTGCCATGATGACTCAGGCTTGGAATCATACAATAATGAAAAGTTTTCTAATTGCCTCTGTAGCCAGAAGAACCAATAATTCAGGAGTAGTTGAACAGAACTAAGAGTACCAGAAAAAAAAAAAAAAAACTGAAAGATTACCAAAAAACCAACCAAACAAAAAACCCCCCAAACTGAAAGCTTATGAAAGTTGCAAATCTGGTATCTATCAGTCAACTGCCTCAAAGGCTGCAAGTGAGTTTCTTATAAAACTCCCAAATGGATTTTGTTTACCTTCCAGTTTAAAGATCAGGATAGTTCAGATTTTTCTCAGGGCTGTGAGAAAAATCTTCCTCAAAAATTAGAAATCCGAGAGGATTAGTCAGTTCCCAAACCTTTATCATGTGAATAAAATACCTTTCTTACCTAGAAACTTCAAAATTGAATGACAGATAAGCTGGCTTTGGTAACAATGAAGATAAAGGAAGTTTTCTTTTATATTGGCATACTGTAATATTCTATTTTCTGAGGGAATGAGTTGGTTTAGGATTTGTGATTTGAGATTGAAAGTATACGTGGTACTCAAATATATTGCTAATTTTTAAAAATTGCAATTTTGTGTATTTTTTTATATCTTGCACTATGTAGTACTTTTTATTAAAATGTTCTCATTAAAATTGTAGCTGCTTTTGTCTTTAGTTTCTTTGCTTATAACCATTTCAGTTGTCTGATGTTGCAATTTTTGACTATAAAATTTCTTTTATACAGACTTCCCTTTGGAATTTTCTCATACTTATATAATCAGGTTTTCAGACAGACTTTATAGGAAAAACCTCTGAGACCCAACAATATAGACTTTTGTGAATTGCAGTTTTGATGGACAGTGTAACTTCCATCTCCCTCTTCCCACATACTTTTACTTCTCAGGAGTCTTTAGATTTTTATCCTCTGTAGAGTGACAGAGAAAGATAATTCATACTCTCCATAAGAACTTCAATTCCCAGAAGTCCATGCTGTCAGATCCCATGTTCTTTCTAGGAAAATTAGTCTTAATATATTAGTTAAGAGCAGAGCCAATTGGTGGAGTGGCAGGAAGAAGTACACCTTAGTTTGCCAACACAATTCCTCTGTGAATACCTAAAAGATGCACCAGGCCAAGTTCTGATCAGAATATTGGAGAAATATAAATTAAATCTTACTTCTTTTTTTTCTCTTGTTGAGGTAATTGTCCAGACTTGCACAGCTAGGAAGTGTTAGTGTTTGAGGCTGGATTTGAACTCAGTTTCTCCTGACTCCAGGACTGATATATTATTCATTGTGCCATATAATTGCCCCCTAAATCTTATTTCTAATCCAAGTTAACATAGGGAGACAGACAGACAAGTCTGTGGACACTGGGAACAAGATCTGGTTAGGAACATAGATGTAGAGTATTCCAGTGTGAAGGACTGAAAGAAGACCAACTCTTTATCATGCAAATAATTCATAGCTTTTTGCTAGAAAGACCTGGTCTTTTTCAGTCTGTGGAAACCAGTGTCAACCGTCAGCACTGTTGCTTACTATTCAGTTTGTCATAACAGTCCAGGATAACTGAGAATTCCAGGGTAAGGAGTCTTGCGTTTTAGGCTGTATGCTATCTAGGAACACATTCAACAGCAAACCCACACTGTGGGACTCTGGCTCATTTTTTGAGCAGGTTCTTGGTTCCAAGCTTCTAACCCTGCAGCAATCTTAAGAACACAGGAGAATGATCAGGGCAGGAATCCCAGATCAAATGGAATTCTGCAATTCTGTCATTTTGGACCCACAAACCTATCCAGTTGACTGATAATATATGAGTATAATAGCAATCTACTAGAATTTCCTATCAGGTGTAAATCTGCAACAGTAGAGTGTATATGGAAAACCAGTTCAAGAACACAAACTAGGAAGATAATTGATTGGAACTTTCCTAGGATCAGACTACTTTAGAAAGACTGAAAGCTTATAAGTGTCCGCAGTCTAAGTTGCCCAAAAGACAAAAGCCAATGCAGATATTCTCTCCAGAATTAGGCAAAATCTGTCTTTAATATAAACTTCAAATTCACAAAGTATGCTTGAAGAATGAGCAAATAAAAATGAATCCCACTCTAAAGATCTAGTGATAGTGATAAGTATGCTCAACACAAACTCTGAAAAAGAGAATTACTCAAATATCTATAAGAAAAGATTTAGAGAAAATTAGAGCTTGTGTAAAAGGTCAGCCAACATTCAAAATTCCTGGAATATCTGAAGTACTCACACACACACAGAGTTGTTATTCAGTAATTTTTTAATCACATCCAACTTTTCATGACTCCATTGGGGGTTCTCTTGGCCAAGATACTGTAGTGCTTTGACATTTTCTTTTCTTATTCATTTTACAGATGTGGAAACTGAGTAAAATATTTTGCCTGGAGGCCAGATTTAAACTTGGGAAGATGTCATCTTGACTACTGGCCTAGTACTCTATCCATTGTACTACCTAAATTTTATATATATATATATATATATATATATATATACATACACACACACATATATAATTGTCTTTATATATGTATATAGAGATCTTAGAGGAGGGAAAGGGACCCACATGTGCAAAAATGTTTGTGGCAGCCCTTTTTGTAGTGGCTAGAAACTGGAAACTGAAAGGATGCCCAGCACTTGGAGAGTGGCTGAATAAATTATGGTATATGAATGTTTTGGAATATTATTGTTCTGTAAGAAACAACCAGCAGGATGATTTCAGAGAGGCCTGGAGAGACTTATATGAACTGATGCTGAGTGAAATCAGCAGAACCAGGAGAACATTATACACAGCAACAAGACTATACGATGATCAATTCTGATGACATGGTTCCCTTCAGCAGTGATGTGATTCAAACCAGTTCCTATTGTTCAGCGATGAAGATAGTCATATACATCCAGAGAGCGGCCTGTGGGAACTGAGTACGGACCACAACACAGCATTTTAACGCTTTCTGTGAATATTTTCTTGCATTTTGTTTTCCTTTTTAGGTTGTTTTTTTTTCTTCTCTTTCTAGATCTGATGTTTCTTGTGCAGTAAGATAACTGTATATATATATATATATATATATACATATATTGGATTTGTCATATAATTTATCATATTTAGCATGTATTAGATTACCTGTCACCTAGGGGTGAGGGGTGGGGGAAAGGAGGGGAAAAGCTTGGGAAAAAAAAGTTTGCAAAGGTCAAACACTCATATGTTTTGTAAATAAAAAGCTTTTAATAAATAAATAAATAAATATATGTATATACACATATATAATGTATGTATATAATTTTTTTTTCCAATTACATGTAAAGACATTTTTTAACATTCATTTTATGCAAGATTTTGAGTTTCAAATTTTCTTTCTCTCTGCTCCTTTTCCCCCCTCCCTAAGATGGAAAGCAATATGATCTAGATTGTGCATGTACAATCATGTAAAAAATATTTCCAAATTAGTCTTGTTGTGAAAATAGAAACAGACCAAAAAGAAAAAAAAAAAAACCAAAAAACCCAAAATGAAAATAGTATGTTTTGATCAGCATTCAGACTTTATGAGTGCTTTTTCTGGATGTGGATAATAGTTTTCATCATTAGTCTTTTGGAATTATCTTGAATCATAGTATCACTGAGAAGAGCTAAGTCATTCGTAGTTTATCATAGTACAATCTTATTGTTACTGTGTATAGTGTTCTCCTGGTTCTGCTCACTTTATTCAGCATCAGTTTATGTAAGTCTTTCCAGGTTTTTCTGAAACCTGCCTGCTCATCATTTCTTATAGCCCAATAGTATTCCATTACATCCATATACTACCACTTGTTCAGCCATTCCCCAATTGCTGAGCATCTCCTCAATTTCCAATTCTTTGTTACCACAAAAAGACATTCTATAAGTATTTTTATCCTTACAGTTCTTTTCCCTTTTTTATAGTTTCTTTGGGGGTACAGACTAGTATTGGTATTGTATAGCAGGGATTTTGACCTTTTTTGTATCATAGATTTTTTTCCTTAGTTTTATGTAATCCATGTACCCCATCTCAGAAAAATGTTTTAAAATACAGAAATATAGAAAATATTGAAAAAATTTAATTATATTGAAATATAGCTATATATATTAATGTATATATGTACACATGGTATATATTATATTATATATCTAATACTTAGCGCAGAATAGTTGCTTAATGTTTATTAATTGATATGGACATTCATATAATATGTATATATTATAATATATATGCATATGTGTATGTGCATATTTTAAAACACATTTTAAAATATGTTTTTTCATGCTCTACTCACTTGAAAACTTCCCCTTTCCCTTGTGGCTTTTCCCCTTATCAATCTTTGGCAATTTAGGACTATGCCATTCCCTTTATTTTTTCCCTTTATTCTTCATTCTGCATCCTAGCTGTCAGGACTGTGTTGACACTACGCATTTTCCCCCACAGATTCCTAGTAGTCTTTTTCTTCATTTTTGCCTGCTTACATTCCCCAACAAGTTAGCTTTTCCAAGTATAAATTTCAGGACTCTTTCACCTCCTTTCTGTCCCCCTGCCCCCTGCATTTCCTGGAGGAAAGATTCCATATACATTCTGTTTCTAATCATATTTCAGCCCACAACTATCATCTGGTGTTTCTCATCCTTGGGTCCAAAACTTCCCACCAGGAGTTCCAGGATTTGGGAAACCTTGCAGGTTTCCACTGACAAGACTTGAAGAGAAGCCATGGTGAATTCAGGCATAGTATTGGATGAGAAAGAGTTGTTCAGGACTGTTTGTCTTTGTTTATGTTTTTTCTCTTCCCCCTCTCAGAATTTTGAATGCTTTGTTTGTAATGTTATTCTTTAAAATTTTTTGAATTCTAAAGAAAAGCCTGCTTTCTTTCTTGGGGATGGAAGAAAGGATTCTTTGGAACAGAACATTGTCATTTATCTGTATATATTACACAATATGCAGAGCATGTTTCCTAATTTTGGGTATTGTTACTACTGCAGCATCCCTATACCACACAGTAATTTATATATATATATATGTATACACACACACATATAATATACATATATACACATGCTGTTACATTATGCATTGATTTTAATTTTCTTTATAGAATTGAATCAATCAATAAAATTACCCTGTCTCACTAAGAGTAACTGAGCAGGTACTAACCCTGACACTTTTGTAATTTGGGAAAAGCTGTTTCAGTTGAATGATGAAGTCAGAGGCCAAGATGCAAAATGTTTAGAGAATATGTGAGGAGAGGAAGTAAAGATACCAATTTTACCAAATTGCATATTCATCATTGAATGAGAAAAGAGGGAGAGTATTTTGGGCATTCTAAGACCTATACTTTATTTGGATTCCCTAACTCTATAGTCTTTTTCTGGAATTAATTGATGGTCTGAGGGACTGTATCACCATATTTTGCTTCCTTCAGTACTATCTTGTCCTTTATCATCTGAATCAATTGAAGATGCCATTACAATTTAAAATTCATTTATAGTCATGGGATGATTTCTCTTAGGTCATTTATTTAATTAGATTTATTCTGTTCTAATCACTGCTTTCCAATTAAGGATCTTTGTTTCCCCATGGAAATGATTAATTTCTTAAGCATTCCATTAAATCTTTCTATCATTCTTGCAGCTTGGATATTATAAAATAAGTTAAACATCACATGATTCCTTGGGTTTCAATCCAGTTTTTGACTTATAAGTGGTATGTGATTCTTATCATTCTCTACTATCACAATTCAATCATAACAATTAATCCAAACACTTAATCCTTCAATAGTAGAATACAGGAATACATAAATGCTATTCCCATTCATATGTAAATTAATTAGAAAGAATATTATTTAAGTTTATCATTGTTTGGTTTTGTTTATCATTGTTTATCATAATCTGTCAGACTCTTCCATGAATACAGCTTTTGGTAATGATTCTGGATAGCATTTTCAATAATGGTTTAGCCTTCTATCAAATAAAGCAGTAGAGCATTGTAGATTTTGTAATTACTTTCCCTTTTCTTGGTACCATTTTTATCTTCCACCTAAACTGAATACCAAATGTTCAATTTCTCACACACCCATTTTACTATGATTCTATACTTTTTATCATCTTTTACCTCTACTCTCTTATTTTGCTAATGTGATTCACCCTTTCATTCTACTTTGCCTCATTTTATTCGCCTTTAGTATGTAGTGAAATGTGTCTAGTTTTAATCAGCACATTTATATTATTAAATCTTCCTACAATTTCTTACCTCAGATTTTACTGCTATTTACTATAAATTATTAATCCTACATTAAACTGTCCATGTGCCTAATCCATCAACTACTTCCCAACAGTTGGTATAAATCACAACATGAATTATTCTCTGTAGCTCTAGTGACAACTAACCACACGGTCTTTTCCAACTCTTTAACCATTTGGTTTCCAGTAGATAGGTCGAGTGCTGCTGTTTGCTATTTCATACCCAGTGGGTAAGAATAACACTGCTATCAGTGAACCATGCAATGCTTTTCTCTGAAAACACAATTCTTAATCTTTTCTAATTTCTTAAAATTTTCATTTGAACTTCCTTGCCTAATTATTTAATTAACTTTCTGATTAGTCTTCCTGCCTAGTCTCTCTCCATTTCAATCCATTTTCCACTCAACTGTCAAAGTAATTTTTCTAAAGTGTAAGTCTATGTCAATATAAACTCTAGTGATTCCTTATTAACTTTAGCATCAAATATAAAGTATTCTGTTTGGCATTTTAAGTTTTTTATAACCTGACCCTTTTGTAACTTTCCAGTTTTCTTATGCTTATTTCCCTCGATGGACTCTATGATCAAGCTATCTTCATCTATTTGTTTTTTCTCTCATATGATCTTTCATCTCCTTTCTTCATGTCCTTGCACTGAATCATGTCTGAATTTTTTGTCTTTTTCTGCCTTCTTCTCTTATTTTCCCTGACTGTTTTCAGGACACAGTTTACATTCCATCTTCTACAGGAGTTGTTTTTCAATCTCCTGTTCCTCAAGCTACTAATATCTTCCCTTTTCAGAGACTTTCTATCTCCTCTGTAAAAATCTTGTGTATGATCTATTTATTTACATGTTGAGCTCCCTTTTTTCCCCTCCACTCCATTCTCTATTCATTTGTCAAATTGATCTTCCCAAAGTACAAGCCTGACCATGTTATCCCTCCATTCAATAAAATCCATTGGCTCCCTATTATCTCCAGGATTGAATATAAAATCCTCTTTTTGATTTGTAAAACTGTATTCTGACTTCTCCCTATCTTTCTAGTCTTTTCCTTTTGTATATCCATAACATTTAGTCTTGTCTAGCACATAGTCGGCGCTTAATAAAATAGTATTTGACTGTCTTACTATACAACATTTGTTCCTTGAAGGCAGAAACTGTATTGAATTTTATTTGTATCCCCAGAACTTTGCACAGTGTTTGTCACTTAAATAAATGCCTATTGATTGACTCTTTGACTGACTGATGAACCCTTCTATAAATGGGTCACATAGAAAATTGATTCTTTAAAAATTTTACCACCTCTTTAATAGATTTATTTTGTATATATAGGACAAGTCAGATATTAAAGTGGTAAAATCCAAATTATCTTGTATTGTTGTCATTGTTGAAAATAAATGACTATAAAGTTATTGGTATATGTGCTTTATTTTACATTTGTTTGTAATTCTTCCTGTTTCATTTGTAAACACTAATAGGGATGATTAAGCTTAGTTGGAATTCATGCCAAAATCTCTGCAGGATTGCTTTCTCTTTATCTGCTTTTCACTGCTTATGAAATGATATGGGAATTTTACTGCTTGTAGGGTTTTTTTTGCTATACTCTTTATTAATGTTTTTTAAATAAGACTATTATATGCTAATCTTGGCTCTCATATCTTGTCTGAATTTGGCAGGAATATTAAGTGAATCCAAGTTTGCAATCTGATGGTTTGCAGGGAGAATTTTTGGACTTTTCCATATACTTCAAATAGTCAGCAACTTTATTTTCTAAATATTCTGTGTTATGGTAGTTTTCTTTTAGAACTAATAATAGATTTTTTTTTCTGCATCAAAATCTGAACATCATTTTGGCTCTACCATCATTTTCCTCTTCTGAGAAACTTTCTAGTCACCTCATTTGCACTTAATGTAATTTATATAACTTATGTGGCCTGAATTTGATGAGCAATTGGGGCAGCTAGGTGGCAGAGTGGATAGAGCACCAGCCCTGAAGTCAGGAAGACTTGAGTTCAAATCTGAGCTCAGACACTTAGCACTTCCTAGCTGTGTGACCCTGGGCAAGTCACTTAACCCCAATTGCCTCAGCAAAAAAAAAAAAAAAGAATTTGATGAATAATCATGCAATATTCCAAGTTCAATATTTGTATTTATTTATTTATTTTTGTGGAGGCAATTGCAGTTAAGTGCCTTGCCCAACTAGTAAGTGTTAAGTGATTGAGGTCACAATTGAAAAGTCCTCTTGACTTTGGGGCTGTTGCTCTATACACTACACCATTTAGCTGTCCCAGGAGCTCATCTTTTAACACCAGCAGATGCCTTGGTAAATATATAAATAAAAAAGCTTCATTCAACTGAATCAGTGCTTAACAATCTTTCTGTGCTATAACTAAGAAAACTTCCCTTTATTAACTTTTAGCATCTAACAGTAAAAAGCTAGCAGCTAGATGGTCTGTGAGTTTCTCATTTTATTCTAATCTCAAACTTAAACTAGAGAAATTTCATGATTCAAGCCTGATCTATATTATTACAATATTTGGAAGTACCAGATCAGAACACCTTCATTTTACACCTTTTGCTGTTTTTTGCTTTTTTTTTTTTTTTGGAATGGGATTTCCCTTTCTATTATTGCTTCTTGTGTTTTGCTATTACCATATAAAAATGCAGTTGATTCTTGAAGATATATTTTGTAGCCTACCACTTTGATGAACCTATTTTCTCAATTAGTATTTTAAATGATTTACTGGATTTTTCTAAGCAAAACATCATATCAACAAACAGGGATAGTTTATGTCCTTTTTACCTATCTTTATTTGTTTCCCTTGTCTTATTACAGAGAAGGTTCTAGTATATTCCAAAGCATATGATGTTGACTTTTGTTTTTTAAGTGAATGCTTTTTAAATGATATTCAAAATGTCCCTCTTTTGTAAAGTTTTTGGGTTTTTGCTTTTAGCATAAAAGAGTATTATGTTCTATCAAAACCTTTTTTTTTGCATCTATTGAGATGATTATGTAGTTTTGGATGTTTTAGTTTTTAATATGTCTAATTATGTTAATTGTTTTCCTAAAATGGAACCATCCTTATTTCCTTGGTATAAATCCTACTTGATCTAATGAATCATTTCTTGGATAAATCACTGTGGTCTGTTTGATATGATTTCGTTTAAAAGTTTTTAATGGATGTTCATTAATGATATTGACCATAGTTGTTTTTTGGGGGAGGAGGAGTTGGGAGTGAGATGTTACCTTTTCTTAGTTTAGGTATGAGGACTATATTTGTCATGTAAAGATTCTATTAGGGTGTTTTTTTTTCAGTTTTTGAGAATAATTTGTGTAGTAGAAGTGCTAATTCTTTTAACTCTAGTTTCTCCAGAAATTTGTTCAGTTCCATATTTTCCCTTTTGTTTTTCTTTCTGTTAGACTTCAAAACTGATAGAGGAATATCAAAGTCTCTTTTTACTGTTGTATTACTGTGTATGTCTTCTTGCAGGTCTTAATGTTGGGTTTTTTTTGTTTTTTTTTTTAATTTGGATACTAGGGCATTTGAGACTTAAAAGTTTATTACTAATATTGGTTTGTTGTCTATGGTTCCTTTCAGCATACCATGGTTTCTTTGTTTATCCCTTTTTATTTTTCAAATGTTTGTTTTTGCTTTGTCTTATAGTATGATAACAACTCCTGTTTTCTTTTCTTTTTCTTTTTTGCTGAGGTAATTGGGGTTAAGTGACCTGCCCAGGGTCACACAGACAGGAAGTGCTAAATATCTGAGGCTAGATTTGAACTCAGGTTTTTCTGACTTCTGGGCTGTTGTTTTATCCACTAGATCAACTAGCTGTCCCTCCTGTTTTCTTAAAAATTCATTTAATGTGTGGTAAATTTTTTTTCTAGTGGGACAGCTAGGTGGTACAATGGATAGATTGCTGGGCCTGTAATTAGGAAGTTCTGATGGCAAAGGTGTCCTACCATGGGATAGTATCCTCTCTGATACCAGCAATAATTGGCATTGTTCTGAGAGTGCAATAGAAAAGGGGAAATCCATAAGGCAAGCCCTACAAATCAGTAGCATAAAGTGTCTAGAGAGCAGATGGAATGGATATTTTGGAATCTTAGATTTCATGAATAATACCAAGAAAAGAAAAAGATCCAAAGTACCAACAGAAGAATAGAAGAAATGCAAAATCAAAACAAAATACACTAGCAAATAGCATATTGCCAACTAATAGTTAGGGAAAAAAATTCCCTAAATACATTGTGTATTTAGAAAAAACAGAAAAAAAAGGAAAGAGTAATCATAACGAAAATTAAATGACTAAAGTAGAAAAAATAAAAATAATTCAATTGTAACATTATTAAACTTTATTTAGATGTATATATTGCTTCATTCATCATTGTCACCATCATGATTGAGAGAAGACTTCTGATTAACATAAAATATGAACTATATATAAATACAGATAGTATATACAGATAAAGCTCAGACTCAGACTCCAGGTTTTTGGAAAGATACCAGTATTATCTTTGGTATAGAAAAATTTAGTCTCTTGTTCCACAGCTTTGGTATGAGTGTTTGTGTTTTGTTTTGAGAATCAAATGATATAATATATTTAAAGCACTTTGAAAACACCAAGTACTATATAAATACAAGCTACTTACTAGAAACATATCAGGAGGAATCAAGACATTGGGTTGGGGGAAGGGAACACATATTAGCCTCTAGCTTTTTAAGTGGGGATATTAGTAATTTTTCTATGAAACCAAAGGACAGCTAAAGATTGCTTCATATAATCAGACACATGCAAGATTTCTGAATATATATTGAGGTGATTAACAATAAAACAAAGAGATTACATTCAATATACAGTAATAAGTGGGCCTCCTAAGAGAAAATGGCTAAACACTTTGAGATGACTGAATATATAAACATTTTGAAAATTCTACATTTCACTCTGATCAGTGTTTACTTAAAAATGCATTAGCAATGGATTCTATTCCATTGACTTAATGGAGATAATATTTTTAAAATAAATAAATCTTAGTGAAGAAATAATGAATACAATGGGATATTCTACATTTGACTCCATTGTTTTTTTCTGTTTTTTTTGAACTGTTTACAGTTTTTGAATAATATTCAGAAAGAAACCTAAACAAAAAGTGTAATGCATTTTGAAAAGACAATGGGAAAAGACTGGTCAGGTCTTATAACTGTAGGAAGTGAGAAAGATGTTATAAGAGAGATAGATAGCATTTGTCAAGGGGAGGGCAGAGTGGATTAGGATGGAGCCATAGCAAACATATGATGGTAACTTCAGAAGATTACATGATTTCAAATAGTCCATGTGTACATCTTGTATACAGAGTACAGTTTAAGGTAATTAAAAGAAATTCTTTTAGCTCAAATTGCTTACCCTGTAAAAAAATCTGTCAAAATATATGTATGGAATTCTGTAGAAAATTGAAGATAAAGGCATAAATTATAGAAAATCTTGTTTTCCAGCAAGAAAAAAAGACAAAGCTGTAATCTTCCAGCTTTAAATTTATCATCATATGTGAACCCATTCCCATCCCAATAATTCCAAATATATACACAAGTCCAAGTAGGGAGCTTCCTCTCCTCAAATCATTTTTTGTTGTTGTTCTATGCTCTTAGCAGCTTTCTCCTATTTATAGTGTGGAAAGAGTGAGGTTTTAATATCTGGTTGTGCGATTAATCCGTGTGATTTTGCCCAAGTCACTTTGGGCATCTTTATCTATAAAATGAAAGGTTAGACCATATCAGGTTAGCCCATTCTTAAATTTTTTCCATTTGTGACCCCTTTTTGCCCAAGGAATTTTTATGAGACCCTGAGTATATAGATATATAAAATAGGTACACAAATCAAACATTATAATAGATCATAATTTTGCATCCCCATATTTAGTTTTGAGATGCCATGTGGGATTATGACCCACAGTTTAAGAAGTTTTGGACTAGATTATCTCTATAGTTTCTTCCAGTTCTAAAACCTGTAATGAATAAATAAATGGCTTCAGTAGTCTCTTTCTATAGTCTCTGTGACTACTTCAGTTCTCTATTGCTTCAGAGAAAGGTTGTGATTCTCTCTAGTTCTGTGATATTGTGATCTTTTGTCAAGTTAACTGTCCCAAGCCCATTCCTGCTAAGGAATCTTTGTCTCCTTACTGGGTGATGAATATGATTCTTCCATCTCTCACTCTGGGCATTCTTTCTAACTGTCCCCCATGCTTGGAACACTCTCCCTTTTCTGCTGCAATTATTGACCTTCCTATTTTCCATTCTCAACTAAAATCCTATCTTCTACAGGAAGTTGTCCCCAAACTTTCTTAATTCTACTGTCTTCCCTATGCTCTTATTGCCTATTTATCCTGTATATAATTTGCTTTGAATATATTTGTCTGCTTGTGGTCTCCTCTATTTTATTGTAACCTCCAGGACTGTCTTTTGCCTCTTTTTTTTTTTTTTTTTTTTTTAAATCTCCAAGGCTTAATACAGTGCTGGGAATATAGTTGACTCTTAATGGTTATTTATTGATTAATCTCATCTGGAAGGAAATGGGGTTCACTCTACAATTCTTCCTAGCTCCTGAAATTTTCCTTTTTTTTTCTTTGCTGATGATTTATGTAGATTTATTCTGTATCCTGCAACTTTGCTAAAGTTGTGGATTAATTCTTTTTTTTTTTTTACAAAGTTTTCCATTACAAATTTTACCCCCAGTTCCCTCCCCTCCCCTAGATGGCAGGAAGTCCACTACATGTTAATAATGTTAAAATGCTTGAGAAGTTATGCAAGAAAAATCCTATCTACAGGAAAAAAAAAAAGAATCAGAGAAAGGCAACACAATACAAGCAAATGTCAATAGAGATCATGAAAATGTTACTTTGTCGTCCATATTTCATATCTCTCTCTCTCTGGGTGTATATGGTTTTCTTCAGTGAGCAATTGGAACTGGTTTGAGACAATTCTTTGTTGCAGAGAGCCATGTCCATTAGAATTGATCATCATGTGATACTGTTGTTGCTGTGTATGATGATCTCCTGGTTCTGCTCGTTTCACTCAGCATCAGTTCATGCAAGTCTCTCCAGGCCTCTCTGAAATCGTCCTGCTGGTCGTTTCTTACAGAGCAATAATATTCCATAACATTCATATACCATAATTTATTCAGCCACTCTCCAATTGATGGGCATCCCTCCAGTTTCCAGTTTCTAGCCACTACAAAAAGAGCTGCCACAAACATTCTTGCACATGTGGGGCCCTTTCCTTCCTTTATGATTTCTTTGGGATATAGGCCCAATAGAAACACTGCTGGGTCAAAGGGTATGCACAGTTTGACAACTTTTTGAGCATAGCTCCAAATTGCTCTCCAGAATGGTTGGATCCGTTCACAGTTCCACCAACAATGTATTAGTGTCCCAGTTTTCCCACATCCCCTCCAACATTCATCGTTATCTTTTCCTGTCATTTTAGCCAATCTGACAGGTGTGTAGTGGTACCTCAGAGTTGTCTTAATTTGCATTTCTCTGATCAATAGTGATTTGGAGCAACTTTTCATATGACTAGAGATGGTTTTAATTTCATCATCTGAAAATTGTCTGTTCATATCCCTTGACCACTTATCTATTGAAGAGTGGCTTGAATTCTTATATATATGAAACAATTCTCTATATATTTTAGAAATGAGGCCTTTATCAGAACCCTTAAATGTAAAGATGATTTCCCAATTTGATGCTTCCCTCCTAATCTTGTCTGCATTTGTTTTGTTTGTACAGAAACTTTTTTTTATTTTTTTATTTTATTTTATTTTTTTTAAGCTTTTTATTTGTATAACATATGTATGGGTAGTTCCCCAACCTTGATCTTTACAAAGCTTTCCAATACAAATTTTACCCCCAGTCCCCTCCCCTCCCCTAGATGGCAGGAAGCCCACTACATGTTAATAATGTTGAAATGCTTGAGAAGTTATGCAAGAAAAATCCTATCTACAAGAAAAAAAAAAAGAATCAGAGAAAGGCAACACAATGCAAGCAAATGTCAATAGAGATCATGAAAATGTTACGTTGTGGTCCATATTTCATGTCCCTCTTTCTGGGTGTATATGGTTTTCTTCAGTGAACAACTGGAACTGGTTTGAGACAATTCTTTATTGCAGAGAGCCATGTCCATCAGAATTGATCATCATGTAATACTGTTGTTGTTGTGCATGGTGATCTCCTGGTTCTGCTCGTTTCACTCAGCATCAGTTCATGCAAGTCTCTCCAGGCCTCTCTGAAATCGTCCTGCTGGTCGTTTCTTACAGAACAATAATATTCCATAACATTCATATACCATAATTTATTCAGCCACTCTCCAATTGATGGGCATCCCTTCAGTTTCCAGTTTCTAGCCACTACAAAAAGGGCTGCCACAAACATTCTTGCACACGTGGGGCCCTTTCCCTCTTCTAAGATCTCTTGGGGATATAGGCCCAGTAGAAACACTGCTGGGTCAAAGGGTACGCACAGTTTGATAACTTTTTGAGCATAGCTCCAAATTGCTCTCCAGAATGGTTGGATCCGTCCCTATCTTTTAAGTTCTTTTTGGTTGTTTGATATCTCGTGTTCTTTCAGTTTCGCTATTTTTTCATTTTGCTCTGATATTTGTTAATTCATCTATATTGGCCCACAGTCCAATCTTGGATCAGATAAGTTATCAATTACACATACCTGTTCACCATTTTTTTGGATTCTTATGTTGTAAACTTGTAGCCAGAGCACAGGAAGTGACAGAATGACCACATGAACAACTTAATATTCTACTGAGCTTTATTTGAGGATATAGTATAGCTATCTGAGTCCCTAGATCATAGCTAATGGTAGCCTTTGATTTGTACTAGTTTTTTCTAGAAGAGGTATATTCCATTTATAATCATAAGATAAATAACTGTGTTTCAAGATCTGTGAGGTGACCATTCTGGAGAGCAATTTGGAACTATGCTCAAAAAGTGATCAAACTGTGCATACCCTATGACCCAGCATTGTTTCTATTGGGCCTATATCCCAAAGATCTTAAAGGAGGGAAAGGGATCCACGTGTGCAAGAATGTTTGTGGCAGCCCTTTTTGTAGTGGCTGGAAACTGGATACTGAATGCCTGCCCATCAATTGGAGAATGGCTGATAAATTATGGTATATGAATGTTATGGAATATTATTGTTTTATAAGAAACGACCAGCAGGATGATTTCAGAGCGGCCTGGAGAGACTTGCATGGACTGATGCTGAGTGAAATGAGCAGAACCAGGAGATCATTATACACGGCAACAACAAGACTATATGATGATCAATTCTGATGGACATGGCTCTCTTCAACAATGAAATGTTTCAAACCAGTTCTAATTGTTCAGTGAAGAAAGCCATATACACCCAGAGAGAGGGATGTGAAATATGGACCACAACACAACATTTTCATACTCTCTATTGATGTTTGCTTGCATTGTGTTTCCTTTCTCTGATTTTTTTTTCTTGTAGATACGATTTTTCTTGCACAACAATAAGTGTGGAAATATGTATACATATATTCGATTTGTCAAGTATTTTAACATATTTAACATGTAGTGGATTTCCTGCCATCTAGGGGAAGGGTGGAGAGTAGGGGGGAATATTTGTAACAGAAAGCTCTGTAAGGGTTAATGTTGAAGAATTATCCATACATATGTTTTGCAAATAAAAAGCTTTAATAAAAAAATAAGAAAAAAAAAGATCTGTGAGATGGCCCTTGCAAGTGGCCTGTGTTGACATCAAATACTAATATTCACAAGGAATGTATATAGTGAGAAGAAGCACACTAATTGTCTGAGTGTTTGTATATTTACTGGTGCTTTTCCTCTGGGTTCCATTATTTAATTTTTTTTTTTTAAACTTTCAAATCCAGGCTTTAGGATCTTTGGGTAGCTAGAATTGATTGAGGGCATTAAATAGAAATGGTCTGGTTTGCAGTTAGTCTTGGAAGCTTATCCTATATGGTCCTGCAATTAGTCATTTTTCTATATTTACGTAAGTCTTTGGCAATAGGAGGTCTCACAATAGTCATCTGCCAAAGTTCAGAAAAGAGAATAAAAGCTATTTTTGAGATATTATGTAATAATGAATATGTTGATATCAAATGGCATATATATTAACATACCCATATATGTGTATACATTGCATGTATATGTAAATGTCCCTATATTACACTTTATGTCTTATGTATGTTCACATGTTTAGTTACATTTTTATATGTGCTATTAAACTTTCAGCTAGTAAATAAAAGTCTCAAAATATATCCATGTAGGTGTGTGCATGCTATCAAATACAAATAGCTTTACCTTTACTTGAAATCTCTCATATAGAATATGCTATTTCAGTTATTCTGCAATAGGTGTGCATATATGCTATATATTTATATAAATTAATGAGTGCAAATTCCTACATATATACATGAACACACATATGCATATATGTATTATGAATTCTGGCTGACTTATAGTGACTCATTGGAAACCCAGGTTGTCCCCAATCCAATCTAATGGGAAAACAGGAGAAAAAAATTGAAGCAAAAAGAATCTTTGGGGGAAATTGCATAGGATATTTCATTTAATCCATGTGGCATAATTCAAGAGTGTTTAATCCATGTGGGAGAATTCAACTTTTTTCATCCAAAAAAAAGGTGGGGGAAAGATCTATTTGTACAAAAATATTTATAGCAGCACTTTTTGTAGTGGCTAAGAATTGAAAATCAAAAGGATGCCCATCATTTGGGAGATGGCTAAACATGCTGTGGTATATGATTGCAATGGAATATTAATGTATTGTAAGAAATGACAGGCAGGAGGATTTTAGAAAAACCTGGAAATACTTATATAAGCTGATGTAAAGTGAAGTGAACAGAACCAAGAGATTTTTGGGCATAGTAACAATATTTTTCTGTGAAGAATTGTGAATGAGTTAACTATTCTTAGCAAAACAATGATCCAAGACAATCCCAAAGGACTAATGATAAAGCATACTATCTGCTCCTAGAGAAAAAACTGCTATTAGTTGGATACAGATTGAAGCATGCTATTTTTCCTTTTTTCATTTTTTATTTAAGACATACAAAATTACTAATATGAAAATATTTTATTTAAGACTTCTTATATAAAATTACTAATATGAAAATATTTTACATAATTGCACATGTATAACTATATCTGATTGCTTACCATCGCAGGAAGGAGAGGAGAGATAAAATTTGGAACTCAAAACTTTAAATAGAATATTTTTAAAAATGTAAAAAAAACTAAAAGAGAAACAATTAAATAGGGGGAAAATCTTTGCAGCAAAATAAGTGTCTTTTATCTCACACCCATACATACACATCCTCACAATAAGCAGTTTCACATCCATATATGGGTGAGAATAACTTAGAAATCAAGCATAGATCATTTCTTAAAAGCAATATTTTACACACATTTATTTCACTCTCTTGGGGATCACCAAGAAAGGGTAGGCACTTCAGGTTTTCTATATTGTGACAATGAGCCAAAATCTTACCAGAAGTTCACCCTATTTTTTTGGCTTGTTTACCAAAAAAACATTTCCAGCTACTTTCTCTCAAATTTTACTAATTTAGCATTTAGTTTAGCATCATCAATTTGCTTTTTGACATCACAATTGGGGATTATTTGCAAATACTAACATGTTTTTAGGTATTACCCAAAACTTGTGAAAGACAGGACTTCAAAGTTGTCCCTGTAATGCCATCCTTCCAGTTCTGTGATCTGTCTCTGAAATTTTCTTTTTCAAAGAACTCACTGCTTTATTAAAATTTTCTACCTTCAGTTTTAAGTTGTCAATTCTCATGTCTGTCTTTTTGTATTCCTCTTTAAGAGATTTTATTTCCATCTTTATAGATGTCAGATCTTCCTTCAATCCTTTTATGGAGGTTTTATAGCACTCTGAAGGCGGTTGCAGCAGTTCCATTCTTTCTGCTGGTAATCTGTTTGGTATTGTTGAAACACTATAACTTTCCTCTGGCGGTTTTTCCTTGATTTCTTTTGTCCCATGGTATTGATTTATTATATTCATTGCTTGTTTTTGATTATTCGGTCTGTACTAGTTTGCTTGTGAAGATTATCTTTTCTTCTTTTGCTGTTTTTGTTCTTTTACTTTATTGGCTCATTTGATGTTGTTTTGAGGTAACAAAGGAGACCTGGCTTCAATCAGCCATCTTACCAGTTCACCCTATTTTTTTTTACTTATTTATAAAAAACATTTCCTTTCTCTCAAATTTTACTTTTTAGGTTAGCATCATTAGTTTGCTTTTTGACATCATAATTGGGGATTATTTGCAAATGACGATATGTTTTTAGGCATTACCCAGAACTTGTGAGAGAGAGAGAGGACTTTAAAGTTGTCTGTAGAACTTTGCTCATAGAACAGATCAGAGTGGTAACGTTCTGAAGACTGATCTCATAGACCCAGAATGTTAGAGCAGAATACATAAAGGGCATTTAATTAAACTTCTACATTTTATAATTAGGAAACTAAAACCCAGTAGCACAAATGAATTATTTCTAAGGTCATAGAACTAGTTAGTGGCAGAGACAAGGCTAGAATGTAAGCTTCCTTACTCCCAGTTAATTTTTTTTTCTTAAACTTCAACCTGGATCTTTTGGATTTTACATGCCTTTAGGTTTCTACATATACTTAGCTCCACATTTGTGTCACTTAACTCTTAAGTGCCATTCTAAGTACACTGCTTATGTAGCTTTTGTTGCTATTGAAATTTTATCTTTTTATTTTATTTCTTATTAGACATAGAGATGTCAATTAAAATTTTATCCTAGTAGAGAATGCTAGGGTGTTTTTTTTTTAAATTTTATTTGCATAACATATGTGTGGGTAATTCTTCAACAATAACCCTTACATAGCTTTCCGTTACAAATTTTTCCCCCCAACTCCCCACCCCTCCCCTAGATGGCAGGATATCCACTACATGTTAATTATGTTAAAATATTGGCAAATCGAATATATGTATACATATTTCCAAACTTATCATTGTTGTGCAAGAAAAATCTTATCTACACAAACGATATATCAGATAAAGGAAACACAATGTAAGCAAACATCAATCAAGGAGTATGAGAATGTTATGTTGTGGTCCACATTTCACATCCCTCTCTCTGGGTGTATATGGCTTTCTTCAGTGAACAATTGGAGGTGGTTTGAAACATTTCATTGTTGAAGAGAGCCATGTCCATCAGAATTGATCGTCATCTAGTATTGTTGTTGCCGTGTATAATGATCTCCTGGTTCTGCTCATTTCACTCAGCATCAGTTCATGTAAGTCTCTCCAGGCCTCTCTGAAATCATCCTGCTGGTCGTTTCTTACAGAACAATAATATTCCATAATATTCATATACCATAATTTATTCAGCCATTCTCCAATTGAAGGGCATCTATTCAATTTCCAGTTTCTAGCCACTACAAAAAGGGCTGCCACAAACATTCTTGCACATGTGGGGCCTTTTCCTTCCTTTATGATTTCTTTGGGATATAAGCCCAATAGAAATGATGCTGGGTCAAAGGGTGTGCACAGTTTGATAACTTTTTGAGCATAGCTCCAAATTGTTCTCCAGAATGGCTGTATCCGTTCACAGCTCCACCAACAATGCATCAGTGTCCCAGCCCTCCCACATCCCCTCCAACATTCATCATTAACTTTTCCTGTCATTTTAGCCAATCTGACAGGTGTGAAGTGGTATCTCAGGGTTGTCTTGATTTGCATTTCTCTGATCAATAGTGATTTGGAGCACCTTTTCATATGACTATAAATAGTTTTAATTTCATCCTCTGAAAATTGTCTGTTCATATCCTTTGACCATTTATTGATTGGAGAATGGCTTGAATTTTTATAAATATGAGACAATTCTCTATATATTTTAGAGGTGAGACCTTTATCAGAACCCTTAAATGTAAAGATGATTTCCCAATTTATTGCTTCCCTCCTAATCTTGACTGCATTGGTTTTGTTTGTACAAAAACTTTTTAACTTAATATAGTCAAAGTTATCTATCTGGTTTTCAAGTAAGTTTTTTTTTTTATTTTTTAAGACCACATTATATGAATATGTTCAACAAGGTTTATATCCTCTTTTTTAAAAAAAGGAGGGGGATGACTATTGATATATACATATATGCATATATATGTGTGCATACATACATACATATATCACAAAAATCAATATATATTCTAGATATTTAACAGATTTGTTTTGAGTGAAGTGCTTTGCAAATCAAAAACCATTTTATATGTAACCAGAAGGTGTCACTGTGAAGTTTGACTGAGAAGAACTTCAACCTTCTGCAAGGCCTGATTCTTCCTAGACAACATCTATATCCTCCCTATGGATCAGCTTGGGTTATGACTTCCTTGAGCTTCTTGGTCTCTGTGTCTGTCTATCTGTCTGTCTGTCCCTGTCTCTGTGTGTGCCTCTGTCTCTATCTGTCTCGCTCTCTCCCCCTTTCTCTTCCTTTCCTTCTGCCCTTTTCTCTCCCTCTTCCTCTTTTTCTTCTTTTCCCTCTCCCTCCCTTCTCTTTCTGCTTTTCTGTCTCTGTCTCTGTCTCTGTATCTCTCTGTGTTTTTATTTTTATCTCTGCCTGTCTCTCTTTAAATCTTACGTGTGTCTCTTCTCTGTCTCTCTCTCTCCCCTTCCCTCATTAGAGAGTTCAAACGTTGCCTAAGACAATTAGAGCTGATCCCCCACACCTTGTTAGAACAATGAATTCTTTATACTTAGAAGTGAAAGAAAAATTCCAGATCTCCTCTTTATATTCTGCCTTTCTGGAACTTTATCACAATCACTAATAAAAAAAATCATAAAAATCCCTATTTGATAAGAACTACTTGTAAAACTAGAAAGCAATATGTTTTAAATTAGGGTCCTAGCAATATCTTTAAATGTAATGTTGGTATTCAGTCATTTTTAGTTATGCTTGCCTCTTCATGACCCCATTTGGAGTTTTCTTGGCAAAGATACTAGAGTGATTCACCCACCATTTCCTTCTCCCGCTTATTTTACAGATGAGAAAACTAGGGCAAATAGAGTTAATTGACTTGACCAAGATCACACAGCTAGTATCTAAGATTAAATTTGAATTCAGGTCTTCCTGATTCCAGGCTTAGCACTCTATCCATTGTGCCACCTAGCTGCCTTATCTTATAATATATTACATAATAAATTTAAAATTGATACTTATGCGAATATTGAAAATCATACCACCCAAAAAATTAGAAAAGGAGTAGATCTTTTCATAGCTATTAGGTAAAGGGATGAATTTTCTACTAAACAAGGGACATAGGCAACTAAAAAAGATAAAATAGATAGTTTTATTATATAAAATTGAAATGCCTGTGTACAATCAAAATTAATATGGTAGGATAAAAGAAGTTGTTAACTGGAACAACTCTTCTTATCAAATTTCTCTAATAAGGATTATGGAATTCAAGATATAGACAACTAAAAATAATTATGACCGAAACCCATTCTTCAATAGATAATAAATGAAAATAAGAAGAATCATAAAAAACCTGCAGTCCCCTGACCAGAATAATTTCTGATCTTTAATTTTTAACATTAAAAAAATTTTTTTTTGAGTTCAAAATTTTCTCTCTTCCTCGCTCACCTCCCTCTTTCCTGAAATGGTAAGTAATTTGATATAGGTCATACGTATCCAATCATCTGAAACATATTACCATACTAATCACATTGTAAAAGGAGACAGACTTCCTCCAAAGAGAAAAAAATACAAAAAAAATAAGGTTAAAAATAGTGCGCCTTGATTTTCATTTAGACTCCATTAATTCTTTCTCTAGAAGTATATAGTATTTTTCATTGTGGGTTCTTTGTAATTATCTTGGATTGTTGTATTGCTGAAAGTAGTTAAGTTATTCGCAGTTGATTGACATATATTGCTGTTACTATGTACAATGTTGTCCTGATCTGTTCATGTTTGAAATCAGCCTATTCATCATCAACACAGCACTTTCCATTACAATCATATATCACAACTTGTTCAATCCTTCCTTAATTGATAGACATCTCCTCAATTTCTAATACTTTGCCATTACAAAAGAGCTGCTATAAATATTTTTGTATAAATAGATCATTTTTCTCTTTAAAAATTTTTTTTACTTTTTTTTATTAAAGCTTTTTATTTACAGAACATATGAGTAATTTTTCTATGTTGACCTTTGCAAAACTTTCTGTTCCAAATTTTTCCCTCCTTTCCCCCATCCTCTCCCCTAGATGGCAGGTAGTCTAATATGTGTTGAATATGTTAAAATAAATAAATAGATAAAACCAATATATGTATACATGTCTATACAGTTATCTTGCAGCACAAAAAAAAAATCAGATCTAGAAAGAGAAAGAAAAAGAAAAACCTAAGAAGGAAAACAAAATGCAAGCAAACATTAACAGAAAGCATTAAAATTCTGTGTTGTGGTCCATACTCAGTTCCCTCAGGCCCCTCTCTGGATGTATATGACTTTCTTCATCGCTGAACAGTAGAAACTGGTTTGAATCATCTCATTGTTAAAGAGAACCATGCCCATTAGAATTGATCATTGTATAGTCTTGTTGTTGCCGTGTATAATGATCTCCTGGTTTTCATTTCACTCATCATCAGTCCATGCAAGTCTCTCCAGATCTCTCTGAAATCATCCTGCTGGTCGTTTCTTACAGAACAATAATATTCCATGACATTCATATACCAAAATTTATTCAGCCATTCTCCAATTGATGGGCATCCATTCAGTTTCCAGTTTCTAGCCACTACAAAAAGGGCTGCCACAAACATTTTTGCACATGTGGGGCCCTTTCCTTCCTTTAAGATCTCCTTGGGATATAGGCCCAGTAGAAACACTGTGGATCAAAGAGTATGCAGTTTGATAACTTTTGAGCATAGTTCCAAATTGTTCTTCAGAATGGTTTATTCACAGTCCCACCAACAATGTATCAATGTCCCAGTTTTCCCACATCCCTTCCAACATTCGTCATGATCTTTTCCTGTCATCTTAGCCAATCTGACAGGTGTATAGTGGTATCTCAGAGTTGTCTTAATTTGCATTTTTCTGATCAATAGTGATTTGGAGCACCTTTTCATATGACTAGAAATAGTTTCAATATCTTCATCTGAAAATTGTCTGTTCATATCCTTTGACCATTTATCAATTGGAGAATGCTTGAATTCTTATAAATTTGAGTTAATTCTCTCTATATTTTAGAAATGAGACCTTTATCAGAACCTTTAAATGTAAAAATGTTTTCCCAGTTTATTGCTTCCCTTCTAATTTTGTCTGCATTAGTTTTGTTTGTACAAAAATGTTTTAACTTTATTTAATCACAATGATCTATTTTGTGATTAATAATGATCTCTAATTCTTCTTTGGTCACAAATTCCTTCCTCCTCCACAGATCTGAGAGATAAACTATCCTATGTTCTTCTAATTTGTTTATAATATTCTTTATCAGGAATCCATTTTGATCTTACCTCGTTATATAGTGTTAGGTGTGGGTCAATGCCTAGTTTCTTCCATACTAGTTTCCAATTTTCCCAGAAGTTTTGTCAAATAGTGCGTTCTTATCTCAAAAGCTGGGGTCTTTGGGTTTGTCAAACACTAGATTACTATAGATATTGACTATTTTGTCCTGTGATCCTAACCTATTCCACTGATCAACTACTCTGTTTCTTATCCAGTACCAAATAGTTTTGATGACTGCTGCTTTATAATATAGTTTTAGATCTGGTACAGCTAGGCCACCCTCATTTGCTTTTTTTTTCATTAATTCCCTTGAAATTCTTGACCTTTTGTTTTTCAGATGAATTTTGTTGTTATTTTTTTTCTAAGCCAGTAAAATAACTTCTTGGGAGTTTGATTGGTATACCACTAAATAAATAGATTAGTTTAGATAGTATTGTCATCTTTATTATATTGTATATATTGCTTAAATCATTTTTTAGTACCTGGGAACACCTGCCTTTTATTTAAGGCACTCTGAATCTACATTCATTCAAAACCATAGCTCGAGTATTTCATTTATGAGTTGACTTCTATTGGTCACAATTAATTCAAATAAAAATCATTTAATTATATAGCATAGTAAGAAAAGCAGCAATCATACATTTCCTTCCTTAAACTTATGGCTTACTCTCACATGAATACATATGCCATCACTGGGAATATGCACATATAATGAACATGAATGGGAATATACACATGAGTATAGAATAAATACTATTTGTTGTTGACATAGTACACCAAGTCCTTCTAACCTCCAAAGTTTTTCCAAGTTCACATTCATTACTTCCATAATTCTATCTATTCATTTGAACCTCTTCCATTGTTTTCTACTTTTGCTTTTAATCGTTCCTAGGGAATCATGTTTTCTCATTATGTGGCCAAAGTATTTAAGATTCAGCTTTAGCATTTTTCCATCCAATGAGTCTGAATTAGTTTCTTTAAGTATTGACTGATTGGAAATCCTTGCTATCCAAGAGATTCACAAAGTCTCTAGCACCACAATTCAAAAAAATCAATTTGGAGGTTCTCACCTGTTAATATATATATATATTTTTTTTTTCTCTTTTGTAAAGCTTTTTATTTACAAAACATATGAGTGATTTTTCTACATTGACCTTTGCAAAAACTTTTTTTTTCCCAAGCTTTTCCCCTCCTTCCCCCCACCCCCCACCCCTAGGTGACAGGTAATCTAATACATGCTAAATAGGATAAATTATATGAAAAATACAATACATGTATACATATCTATACAGTTATCTTACTGCACAAGAAACATCAGATCTAGAAAGAGAAGAAGAAAAAACAACCTAAGAAGGAAAACAAAATACATGGAAATATTCACAGAAAGCGTTAAAATGCTGTATTGTGGTTCACACTCAGTTCCCACAGGCCTCTCTCTGGATGTATATGACTATTTTCATTGCTGAACAACTGGTTTGAATCACATCATTGTTGAAGAAAACCATGTCCATCAAAATTGATCATCGTATAGTCTTGTTGCTGTGTATAATGTTTTCCTGGTTCTGCGGATTTCACTCAGTATCAGTTCATGCAAGTCTCTCCAGGCCTCGCTGAAATCCTTCTGCTGGTCGTTTCTTACAGAACAATAATATTCCATAACATTCATATACCATAATTTATTCAACCATTCTCCAATTGATGGGCATCTTTTCAATTTCCAGTTTCTTGCCACTACAAAAAGGGCTGCCACAAACGTTTTTGCACATGTGGGTCCCTTTCCCTCCTTTAAAATCTCTTTGGGATATGGCCCAGTAGAAACACTGCTGGGTCAAATGGTATGCACAGCTTGATAACTTTTTGAGCATAGTTCCAAATTGCTCTCCAGAATGGTTGGATCCGTTCGCAGTTCCACCAACAATGTATCAGTGTCCCAGTTTTCCCACATCCCCTCCAACAGTTATCATTATCATTTCCTGTCATTTTAGCCAATCTGACAGGTGTGTAGTGGTATCTCAGAGTTGTCTTAATTTGCATTTCTCTGATCAATAGTGACTTGGAGCACTTTTTCATGTGACCAGAAATAGTTTTAATTTCTTCGTCTGAAAATTGTCTGTTCATATCTTTTGACCATTTATCCATTGGAGAATGGCTTGAATTCTTATATATTTGAGTCAGTTCTCTATATATTTTAGAAATGAGGACTTTATCAGAACCTTTGGATGTAAAAATATTTTCCCAGTTTATTGTTACCCTTCTAATCTTGTCTGCATTCATTTTGTTTGTACAAAAACTTT
>JAJPUD010002756.1:14481-26081 GCA_023553655.1 Myrmecobius fasciatus
ACACACACACACACACACACACACACACACACACACACACACACACACATTTCTTTCCTCGACTTGGGTAATAGCCAAAACAAGGATTTCCTTCTTCTACACGCTCTGCCCCATTCCCGCAACTCTGTTAAAACATCACATTCATCAACGTGGTTCAATTTGCCAGTAGCAAATGTCAGTTCCTGTAGGTTAATCTGCAGACAGAAGTGTAATTACCATGATTTCCCTCCCCAGTGGCAAATGCTGTTGTAGCTGAAAGAATAAAACTTGTCCGTTTTTCCTCATATTACTAGCTGACAGATGGTTAGGTTATAGGTTGAAATTCTACGTCTAAAAATGCTGATCATTCTTTTGTTTTCCTTTTATCTGACATGTATGGCAGCCTATCATGTTTTTTTTTTTGTGGTCAGAAGCATGTATTTTTTTAATTAAAATTTGAACACATTTCTTTCATTAGGCTTCTGTTTAATGGAATAAATATTTACTGTTACAGTGTTGCTGAGGATCTGGGAAAGCTGCAGTGGCAATATGTGTTTTTTGCTGTCTTCATTAAACTAAGATTGAAATAAAGAGAATCAATACCATGTCTTTTCAGTTGTACAATCCTTTACTTTCCTTATTTTGCACAGTCTATTTTTAACACACCTCACATTATTTTCTTCATATTTGAATCATTGCCTTTCGTCATTTGGCGTCTAGATGCCTAGTAAAATTTTAATTATCTTGTGGTTCTTTAGAAAACCTTTTAGAATCTTGTGCTACTATAGATTAATAAACTAAATATAGATAAGGATAGTTCTATTTATCTATCAGATTTTCTCTGTTTCTGTGTCTCTGTCCCTACTCCCTCACTCCTTACCACCCCCCCCCTTTCCCTCTTTCTTCATTTCTAGTGAACTAACTAAATGTCTTGGCAGTATTAGGATCCAGTTGTTATTATTTATAAATGTATTTTATTTAAATTAAGATTGCTTGATAAATTGGAAATCTAATAATTTCAAGATGATAAATTTGACATAAAGATTTCTTTATAAGCAAGTCATTACTTTAGAATAAAGATATAAAGAAAAATACAGGGAGTATGAAAACAAATAGATCAGATATCACAACTATGAGAAAACATAATGCAATGCTCAGGAATGCAAGAAATGTAAGTAAGTATGGATGCTTTCATTGGTCATCAACATTTTCTACCTCCCTCTCCCGAGTTGTAATAATACAACATGCATCAGTGTAATGCTGAAACTTCGAATGCTAGACTAGACTCTGCAATTCAGTGTTTGTGTTCCAAACAGTATGTTTGCATGTTAAGCATGCAAACATTTTAAAACATTGGTCATTTTACTTAACTATAACATATATTGTCACTATTTTAAGAATGTATTTATAGAGCATGTTAACCCTATGACATGTTGCAGTTGTCCCCCATCTATCTTTATAAGTTAGACTGCACAGGCTTAAACTAACTTTAAATGTAGTGCTTGGAGATTTTCTAAATACTGCTATATTAGACATGTATAGTGTGAAAAAAAATAAATGTTTCTATAATTATTCATAAATATTTACAAGAAATGTCTTAAAAATTAGATTTCTTTTCCCCAACCCAGTCTGTGTTTTCACTGATGAAGGGAACTCCTATGCAGTTACAGAATTTATATTCTTAGTTTCCTGGGATGCTGTCAAGTTGTAACTTGTCTATAGTCATGTAGACATTATGTTTTAGATGAGAAACTTGAATCCAGATCTTCTATCTCTGATGCAAATTCTCAATCCACTATGTCAAGCTGCCTTTCCAGTTTAAGATTAGTATATATTAAATATAGACTCTCACATTTGGACTTTGAATTCCTGCATCATTAGTGCATGTTTTGAAACAGATGATGTTTTGAAGTGATTAACAGTTTTTACAAAGAACAGGGTTTTTTAATGATCATGAATGGATCAGAGAGTCAATTGCAATATGGTATATTTTTTAATTTTTCGATTGATTTTATTTTAATTAAAACATATTTTTTCAATATTCTGTTTTTATTACAATATGAATTTTCTGTTATGATCATGGAATTGAAATTTTATTTGAAATTTTCCTCAGTTGCATCAATATCGGTGTGAAATTTTTCTTCTTTAAGAGTTTTCTTATTTAAACTAATTTTCCTTAAGTCATCAAAAACATCTAAGTAGCAAGATAAACCATATTTATCACTGTATACTTATATGACTAAGAATTAACTTCACATTGTAGATGTAGATATGGTAGGTGTGATTTATCATTGAATTCAGAAGTAACTCTTTCAGACTTAAATGACAGATGAAAAAAATGGAATTATTGGAACTTTTCCTCTTATTTTGAGGAATTAAAGAATTATAAAGAAATCCAAATCTTTCCGCTGCCCTCAAAATAAGCTTGTCTCACTAAATCGTGATTTATTACATAAATTCAAGGGGTTTAAATAATATTTCTCCAAACAAGATAAGCAAATCCTGAAAAAATCTAATATAATGATATGTTTGTAAGGCTCTTTCGTACCAATTACATGAAAAGAGAATTTTGAATTTAGTAATCTCTTGATTCTGTTCTTACAAAAATCAAATAAGAATGAGAATAAAAATCAAAAAGAATAAGTTTTTACTGAGTTCTGCTGTGATATATCTGTCAGATATGTAAGAGAGAAATGTAAAGCAGGGTCTTCCAGGGGCTTACATTCAATGTATGAAGAAAAGACTAACATAAAACGATGTCAAATAATACAAGCAAATAAATTACTACTAGGTAGGGGTATATTCTAAAGGGCTATCAGTGACTATTCAGGAAAATCTTCAACAAGAAAGAAAGAATTTAGTTGAGCCTTAGAGGATGGGTAACATTTGGATTGCCATAGGAGTCCAATAAAAAGTAGCTCATCTGAGTAGTGTTTTTCTACTTTTCTAAAGTTGAAAATAGATGTGAAGCTCAAGAGTATTTTGGGCAAATATAAACCATTAACTTGTAGCAGGTGGAGGATAATCCATTTTCACTGAAAGATATGTGAGAATGAAGTTCTTTTAAATACTGGTTCTTTAAAAATAGTGTTCAACCAGTCTGACATGAGCCAATTGCAGTTTGTATGTCCTTCTATGGGAGTCATAAAGCAGAGAAATCTTCCCTCCTGGTTGGCTGGAGATATGACAACTAATGTTAATGAGACTGTTTGGATTAATTGTTGGCACAGGTGCTCCTGTTAACTATTAGATTGACATGAAAACCTGGTACTAATCTGCTTAATATGCTTGCTTTAGTGACTAATATTTTACTTTTTGTAGGATTATTTCTGTAATCATATATCTTAGTGTTTCTCTTTTATTGTTTTGGTGAGAAAATTACTTTAAGAAGAATCTAACTTTGAGAAAGTTTGATGTTATTCATGAACCACAAAATAAACAAACAAATGAATAAAAATAAACATGAAAGAATAAATAATGAACAAAAGTGCTTCCAAAGCTTTCCTTTAATCATTACTGTTACAAAACTGGTTGGCAGATGGAAGATGTACACTGGGATGAGCTCTGAAAGATGCTATTCACTTCTTTATTATTCTTTTATTTGACCTATAAGAAGGGCAATCCATACTTTTACTATAAGATATTTAAAAAAAATTAATAAATCTGAACATGCTACTTTTTTGTTTAGACATGTCTCAATTGCTTGAAGTACTAGGGATATATACAGGTAACAATGATGTTGACAAGAAAAAATTCACACTTTAATTTTTATAAAGCACTTTTTACACAAATGCTTGCCCTTGTGGAGTTTACAATCATATTAGTACTTTTTATGCTGTCTTATTTGAAACAGTATTTAAAACTTGCTATTCAACACTAGTTATAAGTTATTTTGTAAAAAAAAAAGTAAAACAACAACAAAGTTTATTTAAATTGTGCATACTTGTTGGCTAATAAAACATTTAAAGAAAAAAAGCTTCTTTATATTATTCTATTTTTATTCTGACAAAACTCATTTTGGGTGTGTGACCAGTTTGGGAAACTAATTTCCAATTTTGAATTCTGAAAATAAAATGTAGATGACAGAAAATAGAAGAAACAAGAAGCTAGAAGCCTCAGGTTTTTCTCATAGCTTTGGTTATAATACAACTTATGGGTTGTGGGTTGTATTACATATACATATATATATATATACACACATATATACTTCACTTTAATAATTTTAATTAAAAAAGATAATTTTATTTTTTATTATCCTGTCTCTTTTAATCTTAGCCATTTAAAGTATTGTTCTCTTCCAACAATATATTTTCTTCAGTCTTATTCACTATATTTGAAAGCATTTTTTTCTTCCTCCCAAAGCAATTGTTGAGAGATGCTGGAGATATTCTTAACAATGAAATTAAAATGTAACAGATACTATCCTTCTTTACCTTAACCTCCTGACTACCTTCCCATTCTTTTCGGATGCAGAATGTAAATAGCAGTCATTTCTGCTTTGGAGGTCTTCCCCTTCCAAATTCATTCATTCATTTATTTAGATTTTTTTTGTACTAGATGAAAGAGAAGATTCTTTGTCTCAATTGCTACCCAGCTTTAATCACTGAATGGGTGCAACCTTAGTGAAACTGAGACCTGTTGAAAATCTTAGCTTAAAAAACCCAAGGTCTCCCCTTTTGTCCGGAGTCTTGCCCAGTCATCTTGATCTATATCTTGCCACTGGACCTAAATAACTCTGGAAGGGAAAGTGAATCAGGGATCTTGCACAGGCCTCCCTTGCATAAATCTAACTCACTTGGATGTCATAGCATCACTCCCTGATGTCATGGTCCTCTTCAAGAATGAAGCAAAAACAGCAAATCCCATCTATTCTAAAAAGGCTTTTCTTGGTGGTTGTGACCCTTTCCTATCTAACCCAACCCCTAAGTGTCTTTCCTCTGAAATTATCTTCCATTTACACTTAATATAGATTGGTGAGGTCAAGCAGTTATGTTCTCTCTAGTACATAATAATATTAATGTTGTATAAAATAATGGTAATATTCGCTACCTTGAATTTAATTTTAACAGTTAAAATTGCTATTGTAAAATCATTTAGAAACTAATAGATAAATATGTTGGTTAAACAGCAGTGATTCATAAAGTTCCTTATTAAGAAAAAGGAGCGCTAGTAGTCCTCCTTGTATCTTGTTAAAAAAGGTGAATTTTCCCCACTCGTTTAGAATATGCATTCAGGAAACCAAATACATTTCTAGGAAGTTTTCTTTCTAATTTTATTTTTATATCACTTTCATTTTCAAATATATCCCCTACTCTTAACAACCTATCACTTATAATAAAGAACAAATGGGGGAGTTTAATTTAGAAAAAAAATAAAAGAGAAAAAATATCAGTTGTCTAGCATTATATCCAGTATACTATATGCATAGTATTCTCCCTCTGCAAAGAAATGAAGGAAATGAGTTTCTTTTCTTCTTAACCTTATATTATCTATTTAATTTTAGCATAATATTATCTGGCATATATATTCAATCCTCTTGCCAAAATGCAGTGGTCACTATTCCATGAACCTGTTGTCCATTTCCCTTTTTCTATGACTTTAATTATATTATTCCTATGATGGAAATGTCCCCCAATTCTCATTAGGGAATCATAGGAATAGTATAATTTCTTGACCAAATTTCAGTTTAAATACCACCAACAAAAATTAGGCAAGCCTTTCCTTGGCTTTCAATAACTAAACTCTAGGGATAACTAGTTAGTTAGAGATAACTCTAATTAAAGGGAAATAAGTGGAATATGAAACAGACCTCTGAAGGATCATCATTTTTGAGGGGAAAGGGGAAGATTTCTTTCCTTTCTCTTTTCATTCTTTATTTCTTATTCCTGGTAGGAGACTATCTTTCTAGCAAAGAATACAGTATGCTCACCAAGCAGAGATACTGTGTCCTATGGGGATGAAGCCCAGACGAACAAGATAACTAGTTTAGATCTTAAACTCAACAATATTGAAATCCTGCAGCTGTGTGTTTCTTTGGTCACATGCATTTCCTATATGTGTATCTCTTTACCATTGTACTCTTAAATTTGTTCTCACTCTTCCTTCAGATATTTATTTGCCAGTATTGTGATAGGGAATGTTTTGTAGTAACTATTTACTTGGTCACTTTTGTAAATACATATGTTAAACATTAATTGTATCTATTCCCTGATAATTAACAGGAGACACACTGGTACTGGTAGAAGCTTGCTAGTTATAGTTTTAAAAGAATGGCCCCAAAAGCCATTAGTTCAATTGGTAGAGTATCATTCTAGGAATATCTGATCTATTAGTGTAATACCCATTCTTTTTGGTGAAATAATCACTGTGTGGTATATTTGCGGAGGTCCAGCCTCCACGGGGAACTAGGTTCTTGAATGGAGGGCTGGAGTTGGCGAAGTGGAACAAGAGACAGCACACTCTATGGCGTGGTCATCAAGTTCGATTTATTGGCTAAAGCTTGTTCAAATTATTCAAGAAAGCTTGTGATTTTTATAGTCTTACAAAGTTAGGGTTGATTAGAGATAGGACAATTATTTGGCTAGGATTACAAAATTTTCTTGGGGCCCAGAAATTCCCAGGATCCACGTGCAATGCTTCTTAGAAAAAAAAGAGAATGTAGAGAGTAAATTCATCCAACAATATAACAATAGTGAAACTTTAACTAAAGGTAAATGTACCTTGTGGTCATCATGCCATATCTGGCAGAACATGAGCTTCTCTAAAAATGTCACATTTACTTATTCCAAGACTTATACAATGCTTTTTAATTTTTAACATGGTCATAAGATTTTTTTAGAATAGAAACATTTTTTTTTCTCAAGAACTTATTTCCCTCAGCCCATTTATTAATCACTCGTACAATAGCTTGTTTTTGTGTAGGGGTCAGTAAACCATGCAATGGCCTACTTCTCTTACTTTTTTCCCATGACTTACTTGCTACCAATGTGTCCATCTATCACTTATGTTTACTATTCTTTTCATAATATCATTATTTATGTAAGCTCTGTATAGGGGAGTGAAGGACCAGGTTGATTGAATTTGGAATTGTTTCAAACAAGAGGGAGTAACTGGAGATTTCTTTTGGAGTTTTTGGGGAAAGCTATCAATTTCCCAAGTTTCCCAGTCTCTAAGTTTGTTTAATGCTTCACTAGTAAAGAAACCTTTCATGTTTAGGCAGAAAGTACAAAGGGGCTTTTTTGGGGGTGAAGGGCTTTGTGCTCACCTCATTGTGATGGATGGGTATATACATACAGCTATGCTAAAGAACTCCTAGGACAGAAATTAACTAAATGTATCCCTGAATGCTTAGTTCTGTAGGGGCTTCTTCATGTTGCCTTGAATACATGAGGGTCAAGACCCTGTGGAGACCTTGTCATTCCACGCCGGGTTCTTGGCCTTGCACACATGGGGGGAGGTGGGGGTCAGGCCCTGTGGAGACCTTGCATTCCAAGCAGGGTCCTCAGCCCCCAGCATATATTCAAAATATATTTGGGTTCTTTGCACATTTTTCAAGGACTCATTGAAAAAGGTCTCCATTCAGGAGGGTATTCATCATGGATTCCTTAGTAATGATCTACTGGAGAAGAATTAGCATTTTTTTTTCTTTGTTTTAAGCAGTATTTCTTGTAATGTGTTTACAAGTTAGAACAGTTTCTTTTATATAACTTTGGCATAGTTGGGTATTTATGAAATGATATTTCTTATATCAGTATGATGAGGAATAGTTCCTAGGAAGAATGTAGTAATTTCTGAGAAACCCTAAGGCTACCTAGCCTAGGGAGTGCCACAAACAATTTAGGATATCAGAGAATACTGTTGTTAAGTAAACCACAGAATTCAACTATGGGAGCTGCTCCACCTTTATTCAATACTCTTCAAGTAATAATGGGTGCAACCTCATCCCTACCACTCCCCAGTTATATCTCTATGCCATAAAATTAGAGACTTGAACCTGATCTTTGTTTTCTCTTTCCTATAAAATTATCTTCTTGCTTCTGGCTCTTCGCTAAATTCTTTACAAACAGCTTGGTTCAATTGGGGTTACATTTATAATAAGCTTTGCCCCTTGATTTGGAAATGCATCTGAGTCTGCAAATTCTTTTGAGACACTCATGACACCAGTCTGGGACACCAATCTCTTTAGGCTCTCCTTTAAACCACAGGTACCTATTATAAGTGTAGAAGATAATACCAATACTCTAATTTTTGTTGTTGTTGTTGTTGTTGTTGTTGTTTTGTGTTTTTTTTTTTTTTTTTACCTTTTCAGTCTTGGTTTTTATCTTTTTACTTAGAACATAGTATCGGAGGTCATAAATGTTTCCTTCTTCCCCCTTTTCTTCCTTCCTTCCTTCCTTTTTTTCCCTTTATTTCCTTTCTTCCAAATTTGCTTTCTTTTTTCTTTCTTTCTTCTCCCCTTCCCCATGCATGCATGGTTACCTATCCACATATAAACATACATACACCTGTTCAAATGTATGCTTTATGCATAGGACATACATCTACCATGTGTGTAGACACATACTCAATACATACAAACACATATGCATATGTGTGTACATGTATATACATATGCATGTATTTATGTGTGTATACTATCATATAATAAATAATTGTAGTCAAGTTAGAGAAATGCATACATTGGCTATGTTTGAAAATGCATTCAATAAATAATTTAGAAGGATAACATGATATAAAGTAGAGACAATGCTGAAGACAACATATATGTTACAATGCTTCTTTTAGTTATTTTCTGGCCAAACTGCCTTGTCACTATCAAGAATGGCTTACTGACTGAGGGGATTTTGTACCGTAATCTTTAAAATGTACATTGTAAAAATTCTTGGTAAAGGGTCCCATGTATCATCTATGGCTTCACATTAGTAGAAACATATTTGGAGATAGAAATAAAATATTGTGACTTAAGCAAAAATACAGTTTTTTTTTTCTTTTTCTTCTGCCCAGGGTCACCATTCACCTACAAAGATGATTTTTAACCATTTATTTCCCCTCTTCCCCTTCATATCACAAAAGTTTCTTTTTAAAGTGAGAAATTGTTATCTATGGATACAAAATGTTATTTCAGTAAAAAAAAAAACATCATTTTCTTATTTTATACTAAGATAATTAAACAAATGTCTTATTTTTCAAAGTTGTTTGATAAAATATAGAAGGAAACCTAGGTATTTATGACTTCTATAATTTTTGAGCCAGTAGTTTTGGCAAGGAATGCAGCATTTTTGCTATAATAGATTTATTTTAGGAAAAAATAGTATATTTTTGGATAAACTTTTTAATGTATTTAATGGTTGTTTTGCTTTGATTTGATATTGTTATGCATACATGTTATTATATTCAGGCCGGCTTTAATAATTAGAAAATATCTTTTCTAAGTAGAATATTTGTAGTCTGCTCCCCTCCAAAAAATAAAATGCTTATGTTTACTTAAAGATTAATTTCTTCTTTCTTTTTTATTCATTCTTATTTGTGCCAGTGAGTAATGATATTTCATGCTGTAAAGGATGGAATTGTTTCTAGAGCATAAAGATTGAGGTTAATGACTATTCTTTAAACTGAATCTTACAATTTTGAAATTTATTCTTTGCTTTTCCAAGAATTTTCTTTGTACATTCTTATGCTGATTCATTCTACAAGAATTTATTGAACACCACCTGGATGAGGAAAAAATGGGGAATTAGAAGGCATAATGTGTAAAGTAATTGATACAACACTTCAAAATTTGCAAGACAGTGCAGTAGACTTGGAACCATGAAAACTGCTTGGAATCTTACCTCTAACTATAGTGTTGCCTCTAGGATAACTTCTTTAACTGTGCTCTCATACTTACTGTTAGACTCCTCAACGGAAAACCAACTAGTAGTATACATAAGTACAAATATATACACACACACACATATATATGTGTGTGTGTGTGTGTGCGTGTGCGTATGTGTGTGTATGTATACATACATATATACATACACATATATATATATATATATATATATGGCTTGAGTTAAAACTGCATCACATTACTATAGATCAGAGTGACTTGTCTAACTCTCAAGTAAAGGTACTGAATAATGACTGCATCTAAATACCAGTAAGGAATCCAAAAAAGACTAAGATTAAAATATACCTCTATAGAAAAAAATGGCTTAACTCATTGTTTTCTTAGCAATTTAAATCTTTTTATTCTTTTCTTTTTTAGCTTCTCATAAAGTCCTCATAAAGTTATTCTTAGGTGTGAGTTTGTGTTGGGTTGTGAATATTGGTGACTTTTTGGAATTCATAGATGGCCTTTTATTCTTTTAGATATTGTTTCCTGAAACTGTGATTATCCCGGGGTGAATATACACATGTGTGCTCACACACATATTCACCCACCATATTTATATGTGTATATATGTATACAATTTTGAGTATGTATGCAATTCCACAAACAGACCTGTGGCCACTCTCATCTTTTCTGATTGGTCAGATGCTAGAGTAGGAGAAGTTATTAACTGTCATTAGGCTTGATTTTTTTTTAATTAGGATATTCCCTTTCAGTCTGAAGATTTTCCCATGTCCAATAAGTTGCTTACTTGGGCATATTTTTTTTATTTTATTTTTATTTTATTTGCATAACATATGTGTGGGTAATTCTTCAACAATAACCCTTACATAGCTTTCTGTTACAAATTTTTCCCCCCAACTCCCCACCCCTCCCCTAGATGGCAGGATATCCACTACATGTTAATTATGTTAAAATATTGGCAAATCGAATATATGTATACATATTTCCAAACTTATCATTGGTGTGCAAGAAAAATCTTATCTACACAAACGATATATCAGATAAAGGAAACACAATGTAAGCAAACATCAATCAAGGAGTATGAGAATGTTATGTTGTGGTCCACATTTCCCATCCCTCTCTCTGGGTGTATATGGCTTTCTTCAGTGAACAATTGGAAGTGGTTTGAAACATTTCATTGTTGAAGAGAGCCATGTCCATCAGAATTGATCGTCATATAGTACTGTTGTTGCCGTGTATAATGATCTCCTGGTTCTGCTCATTTCACTCAGCATCAGTTCATGTAAGTCTCTCCAGGCCTCTCTGAAATCATCTTGCTGGTCATTTCTTACAGAACAATAATATTCCATAATATTCATATACCATAATTTATTCAGCCATTCTCCAATTGAAGGGCATCTATTCAATTTCCAGTTTCTAGCCACTACAAAAAGGGCTGCCACAAACATTCTTGCACATGTGGGGCCCTTTCCTTCCTTTATGATTTCTTTGGGATATAAGCTTACTTGGGCATATTAATCTCACCATTGATGCTTGTTCACTTCTCAAAACTTTTGGGTTATTCACCAGCTTTTTTGGATTCTGAGACTGACTACTACCAGCTGTGGGACCTTTGATAGAAAAATCTGTATCTCTCCATATCACTTAGATACTTACATTTTGGTATAAACATTCACCTAAGATCAAGAAAATTGAAAGAGACAGACAGACAGAGACAGAGATAGAGAGGGAAAGAAAGAGAGAGAGAGAGAGAGAGAGAGAGAGAGAGAGAGAGAGAGAGAGA
>JAJPUD010002756.1:26091-43203 GCA_023553655.1 Myrmecobius fasciatus
GAGAGAGAGAGAGAGAGAGAGAGAGAGAGAGAGAGAGAGAGAGAGAGTATCATGTGTCCAATGGTCCATGGCAGCTGGATAGGGCAATGTGATTATTGCCTACCCTCTTATCTGGCAGCTTATAGAAGTCCTGCCTTAGAAGGAAAAGAAAGTCAGGGATCAATGGAGTTATCTTAATTATGGGTATACTTTGCTCTGTCTCAGTAGTTAATGAGTTAATTATGATTTGAGCTCTGTAGCCAATTAAGATGTTTTGTTTCTTTGTTTTTTATCACGCAATAATACCCCTCTGTCATGCCTGACTGGCTGGCTTGCTTGGACAGCTAGACAATACAGTGAGTAGAAAAATCAGCCCTGTCAGGAAGATCTGGGTTCAAATTTGGCCTCTCATGCTTATTAGTTGTGTGTCTCTGGCTGACCCCATTGGCCCAAGTTCCTCACCTTTAAAATGGTAATACAATGGACAATGAAATGACAAAACATTCTAGTTTCTTTGCCAAGAAAAGTTGAACGCAACTGAATCACTGAATAATGATGACACACAAGACTAGAAATTTCTCAGTTGAAATGTTCAGTGTGAAAATAGGCAGGTAATATCTGTAAATGCTTTTTATAATAAATCTGAAAATAATAAATCTGAACATGCTATCAGGACTGGACCCTCATTGGCCAGCTACTCCATCACACAATCAATTAATCATCAAATTTCAAACTTTTATGAACATGGGCAATTCAAGCAACCTCAGTTTCCTCAATGGAAAAGTAGAAGTAATACTTTACAACATATTTCCCTGCATTATTGCTAGAATAAAAAAGTTTTTTTCCTATATGAGCATAGAGATAAATCCTATATCATTATAAAAACTTTATTATTTTGCATAGAAATCTGTCATCTTGAAAATAAGCATTTTGAAAAAGCAGAAGCCTTGCATTCAAATAACTGTGATATGATTCAGAATATGATAATGACAATGTCAAAGGGACATGAAAAGCAACTAAAATAATATGGTATGGTTCAGTGGAAATATTGCTATCTTGTCAGGGCACCTCAGATTATCTACTTCTGAGACTTACTATTATTGTGTCCTTGCAAAAATTACTTAAATATCTCTGGACCTTATTTTCCTTATCAATAAAATGAGAGGATTGTACTATATGATCTATTTTGGCTCTAAATCTATTATCTTAATTGAACTGTCAAATTTCAATGCTTTCTCCATGATTCAAGATGATTTCTAAGTTTTTATTTAATAAAGCATTGAGAAATTTAATGCTACATCAGTTTGGAAAGTGAGAACCAGCCTTGGAAAATGGAATATTTGGATTCCAAATTAAAACTCACTCCTTTCTCCCAGTGATTGTTCAGAAGATTTTAAGATATCAAGAGGAAATGGCACTGTTTAATGCTACTTTAATGTAATAAAATTCATGTAATATATCAGAAGAGTTTTTGTAGGAAAATTTAGAATAAATGCAAAAGATTCAATGTGAACCATCTGTCTTCTTACTAAATTGTGCTAAAAATGTATCTTTCCTTTTGCATATGGTTGTTTATGAAGTTCTTACTCTTTTCTGTATTTGACTGCTTATATTTCATTTTAACAAAAAATATCTGGAAAATCAAGGCATATTTAATTTAACACACTGAGTACATTCAATATATCTAAAGTATATTATTTACTTCAGAGCTTATTAATTGATTCAATTACATATTCTGTGACAGATAATTATTACTCTAACTTTAGTGTTCTAATATTCCTCATAAATGACATGTCTATAAGCATCATAGAGTAGCTGTTTCTTCTATGGTTACAACTTGACAGTTTCTGGATTATTCTTTCAAATGCAGGGGAAAACACAAACACATTGAGCTCCTTGAACTCTCTTCTATTTCCATTCTTCCTTTCCTTTCTACCTTTACCACCCGTTTGCTTTTTCCTTCTTTGTCATTGCTTCCATCACCCATCCTTTTCTTTGCCTCCAGGTCTTAATTCTCCTTCTTCACTTCCCTACACATTATATACTTATAAAACCAAAGTACAACTTTTCTTTCTTCTACTTTCTCACTTTTTTGATGTAACTTCTTTTCCATAACCCATTTTCGCTTCCCAAATTTCTTTGGTCTTTCATCTAATTTCATTTTTTAAAAGTACACATTTATATATTACACAAACCAAAACCCTCACAAGCATTCCACTTTTTGCAATCATTTTCTTTCTCTAACTTGTTATCTTTTATCCACTAAAGTTGCTCAGAGATCTTGAAAAATTCACAGGGGGTTTTGCATATTGTGATGTTGCATGTTATTAAGCTTTAGAAAGGAGAGGATAATAAGGAATTTAAACAAACATTTTTTCCTACATACTTAGCATTTGATTGTCACTGTGTTAGGTACTAGGGGAAATCTACAATTTTTAAAAATGGTTTGTTTCTCTTCACGTGGAATTCAGATTACCAGAATACCACACATAAATAAATAGTTATAATGCAAAATAACTTATGAAAAAATACACATGAGAGGTAAAAGCTAAGATCTATTTATTTAAAAATATATAGTATTTCATTTTTCCCAATTGCATGTAAAAATGATTTTATCATTCATTTTTAAAATTTTGAGTTCCAAATTCTCTTCCTTCCTCTTTCCCCAACTCCCCTCACTGACAAGGCAAATAATTCAATATATGTTTATATGTATAGTCATGCAAGATATTTCTGTATAATTGTGAAAAAAAATGTGGACAAAACACTAAAGAAAAACAAAGAAAGTCAAAGAAAAGGATATACTTCAATCTGTATTAAGACACCAATTGTTCTTTCTTTGGATATGGATAGCATTTTTCATCATACATCCTTCAGAGTTGTCTTTGATTCTTATATTATTGAGAATAGCAAAGTCATTCATTCACAGTTGATCCTCTTATGATATTGTTCTTACTTTGCATATAATACATTTTACATAGGAATTTGGTTCAGATTATGTAGCCTTTTCAGATTTTTCTGAGGGCATTCTGCTCATCATTTCTTATAGCATAATAGTATTCCATCACAATAACAAACCACAGCTTGTTCAGACATTTCCCAATTGATGGCATCCCCACAATTTTCAATTCTTTGCTACCAGAAAAGAATTGCTAGAAATATTTGTATTTATATAGTTTATTTTCATTTTTTGTTTTTTTTTTAATCTCTTTAAGGAAACATACCTAATGGTGGTATTGCTTGGTCAAAGGATACACAAATGTTTTATAGTCCTTTGGGCATAGTTGCAATTTGCTATACTGAAGGGCTGAATAAGTTCACAACTCTACCAATAGTGTATGATGTCTCAATGTCCCATATGATCTCCAATATTTTCATTTTCCTTTTTTTAATTCTATTAGTCAATCTAGTATAAATGAAGTAGCCTCTCAGAATTGTTGTAATATGCATTTTTTCCAATAAATGAGTTAGATCATTTTATGTGGTTACACATAGTTGTGATTACTTTATCTGAAAAGTGCATATCTTTTGATCATTTATCAATTGAAGAATTTTTTTTTGTAAATTTCACTCACTTCTCTACATGTTTTAGTAATGAGGCCTTTATCAAAGAAAGTTGCTTCAAAATTCTTTTCAAACTTATTATTGCTAACTATATTTCCCCCCACTAATTCTATTCTCTCTACATTCACCATTTCTCTCCCTAAAAGTGTTTTATTTCTGAATATGTCATCTACCAATATTCCCTCCTTTCTGTAATCCCATTCTTTCCCCTTTCTCTTATCTCCTTCCCCTCCTATTTTTCTATATAGTAAGTTTATTTCTATAGCCAATTGAATGTGTATGTTATTACCCTTGAGTCAATTTTAATGAGAATAAGGTTCACACACTTTCATCTCCCCTATTTTCCCTCCAATGTAAAAGCTTTTCCTTTCCTCTATAATGTGAGATAATTTGTCTCATTCTATCTCTCCCTTTCTCTTTCTTCCAGTCAATATCACCCTTAATTTAATTTTTTCTAGATCCATCCCTTCATATTCAACTCAAACCTATGACCTCTGTCTATATAACCTCCTTCTAATTGCCATAGTAATGATAAAACTTTTATGAGTTAAAAGTATCATCTTCCCATCCAGAAGTGTAAACAGTTTAATCTTATCAATTCCCTTATGATTTCCATTTGCTGTTTACTTCTTATGCTCCTCTTGAGTCTTATATGTGATACTGAAATTTATTCAGCTCTAATTTTTTCAAGAATGCTTAAAAAGTCCTTTATTTCTTTGAATGTCATTTCCCCTCACCCCTCCCTCATGATTACTCTCAATTTCGCTAGCTAGGTAATTCTTCGTTGTAATCCTAGCTTTTTTGCCCCTCCAGAATATCATATTTTAGGTCTTCTGATCCTTGAAGGTAGAAGGTGCCAAGTGTTGTCTTATCTTGACTTTGGCTTCCTAGTACTTAAATGGTTTCTTTCTGGCTGTTAGCAGCATTTTCTTTTTAACTTGGGAGGTCTGAAATTTGGCTATAATATTTCTGTGAGATTTCACTTTAGCATCACTTTCAGGAGGATCTTGATAGATTCTTTCAATTTTTATTTTACCTTTTGGTTCTAGAATAATAGAAGAAGTTGTTTCCTTGTCAATTTCTTGAAAGATGATGTCTAGGCACTTTTTTTGATAGTGGCTTTCTGGTAGTCCAATAATTTTTAAGTATTTCTTCTATTTTCTATTTTCCAGGTCATTTTTTTACATTGTCTTCTATATTTATTTTCTTTTGATTTTGATTATTTCTTAATTTTTCACAAAGTCATTTGGTTCCATTTTCTGAATTCTAATTTTTAAGAAATTATTTTCTTCAATGAGATTTTGTACCTTCTTTTCCATTTGGCCAATTCTATTTTTTAAAGAAGTTCTTTTCTTCAGTGAATTTCCATATATCTTTTCCCCCCATTTTGCCAATTCTGCTTTTCAAGAAATTTGTCTTCTTATTGACTTTTTGTAACTCTGTTATCATTTGGTCTAGTTTTTTAAGTACTCTTTTCTTCAGTTGTATGTCTGTTATCTACTTTATCATGCTGTTGACTATTTTTTTTCATGATCTCCCTGCTTCACTCTTATTTTTCTTCCCAATTTTTTCTCTACCTATTACTTGATTTTCTTTTTTTATTATAGCATCTTATTATTCCAAATACATGCAAAGATAGTTTTCAACATTCACCTTTGCAAAACCTTGTGTTCCAATTGTTTCTTCCTCCTGCCACACCCCATTCCCAAAACAACCAACAGTTATAGATTAAACATGTAATTCTTTTCAACATATTTTCATATTCTTCATGTTGTGCAAGAAAAATCTCTTGATTTTCAAAATTCCTTTTGAGGTCTTCCATAGCTCGAGATCAATTCTTATTTTTCTTGGAAGCTTTGGGAAGCTTTGACTCTGTTGTCATCTTCTGAATGTGTGCTTTGATCTTCCTTGTTACCATAGTAATTTTCTAAGGTCAGCTTTCTTTCCTATTATTTGGTTATTTTCCCCAGCCTTCTTTTTGACTTTTAGATTTTGTTAAAGTGAAGTTCTGTTTCTAGGATAGAGTGGGCACTGACACAGACTTTAGAGATTTCATGCATCTATTTTCAAAGATACTTTTACAGACCTGTAAGTTTTCAGTTCTTCCAAGGTTGTATAATTTAAGGTGTGTTTACTACACTCTTGGTCTATATTATGGTCTATATCTCTTTTCTGCCCTGGAATTGTGAGGAGAGTCCCTCCTCCACTGTAGCTGCAAACTCTGGTCTGTTAATGCTCCTCCTTCCCTGGGACTGCCACTCAGTACTGAGACCTGGATCCAAGTATGGGCAAAACAACCAAGTCTAGCCTCAGTGCTAGCAAAGAGACTTGTATTATCTTCTTACCAATTATTTGACCCCTTTACTCACTGTCTGCTGAAAGCTCAGGAAACAACTGCTGTCATTGCTGATTCAGTGGTTTTAAAGCCTGCTCTTGGTTTTCTGGAACCCAGTCTGTGCTGGCACAGCCTGGACTGGACTGTGCTCTACTCTTAAATACGTGTGACAAACTTTTCCTGTGGCTTTCTACATTGTCTTTACCTGAAAATTTATCTCACTCCATGCTTTTGTGGGTTCTGTCACTCTAGGGATTATTTTGTAACAGTATTCAGGTGTTCAGAAGGGCTTGTGAGAGAGCCCAGGTGAGTCTCTGCTATCTTGGCTCTACCTTTAAAGGCTACTTATGGTATAAGACAGAGAAATATGAAAAGAATCTTGATGACTTGGGCAAGAGGAAGAATAATTGGGGGATACTTCAAATGGGAGAAGAGAAGTTGAACTAGGTCTTAAAGAATGGTTAGGATTCAAAAGACAGAAATGAAGTACTTGTATAGGGAGAACAATCTGTTCCTAGGGAAGAGCAGGAAAAAAGCATAAAAGCCAGACAGTCTAAGACATTTGTCAGGGATGCTTAATAGTTTAATTTAACTGAAACGAACATAGGACTCTGAAAAAAATGGAGTCAGGGCTGGAAAGGTATGCTCATACCTTTTAATGAAGAGTCTTACATACTAGCCTAAGAAGTTTAAACAAAATTATTAAGAATTTTTTGAAGGATGTTGAAGTGAAGATATTTGAAAGTATTAGTAAATTAGATAAGTAAGATTGCATGACCTGAGAATATAAAAAAGAAATTGAGTCAAAAAAGACATGGGGTTTTCCAGAATGAATTTCTGGTAACTTATATTTTTTTAAAAAATTGCAAGAGGCCAAAATAAAGGAAGTTATCCAAGGGGAAGAAAATCAAAAGAAGTAGCAATATCTTCTAAAAATAGAACTAATGGCTAATATTAGAAGATTATCTCTCTTTTGTATTAATTTTATTTATTTTAATATAAATTGCTTTATGAATCATGTTGAGAGAGAAAAATCAGAGAAAAAAGGAAAAATCATGGGAGAGAGAAAAAAAAAACCTCCAAAAAAAGAAAAACCCAGAAAAAAGAAGTGAACAAAGCATGTGTAGATTTACATTCAGTCTCCTTAGTTCTTTTTCTGGATGCAGGTGGCATTTTCTGTTCAAAGTCTATTGGAACTGTTACATTATAACTCACCTTGTACTCCTTTACCTAAGGCAAGAAAATAATGCAAATAATACTAATGGAAAGTGTTTGAGGAGAATTGACAGCAGAAACAAGATAGAATTAACTAGATCCTCTTTTCTGTATTTGTTATCCTAGGAGAAAGATATTAGAAACCAATAGTTTAAAAGGAATAGAAACAAAATTAGGAAAAAAATAGTTTAAAGGGAATAGAAAAATAATTTTTTCCAGTTTTTATGTGCAATGGTTCTATGGGTAAAGGCACAAGAACAGGATAATGATTTGAACTGAAGAATTTTGAAAATGGAAAGGATTTAGGGGGCTTTAGAGTTATAAAGAAAGTCAAAGCATGTGATCATTCAATCAAGGGATCAAGGAATAGTAAGAAGGCAAGGTTGGCATGAATATTTTAAATTTGGATGAATGGTGGATGATTGCACCATTAAAAGAGAACACTGAACTTAGAGGGAAGTAGGGATATACTAAGGAGGAGCTTAACATTTGAAATGTTGATTTTGGATGGAATTTCCAAAGGAAGATGTCCAGCAATCATAGAATTGAAATTTGAGGAATATTGGATTTTTTTAAACTTACAGGATTTGTTCACATAAAGCTCATAGTTCAAATTATGAACGTGGTTATATCTCCTACTCCCAGGGAAATTCTTCCTTCCTCTAAGAATAAATGTGTAGCATTTCCTCCCCAAATTTAAATTACCATGTATAATGGCAGATTGGGTCACTTGTTTGTGGTTGCCCTCTCAGGTTCTAGAGAATACCCTATGAATGACTGACTGTTCTAAGATTATAGTTTCCATGTCTCCAGGAGTATGTTTCCTATTAATACTCAGCAAGTAAATTCAGATAATTTAGTTTATACATTTATTCAAATATTATCTAAAAAATAAGCAGTCACAAAATCTTCCTCTAAAATGTGGGATATACTTTCCTATAAATATACACAACATCCTTCAGAAGAGTAGGCATACATTTATATTAAGTACAACCACAATAAGACACAGGTGTATATATGGGCAAGATAACTGAACTATAGTATAATATAGTATGGCATTTCCAAAGCCTTAGCATGAACTTCATTGTGGGATTTGTCATGATAATGGATAGGTCACTTCATGGATAAGCAGGGCTGGCTTCCAAAAAAATAAATCCATTCTCTGTATTCCAAGAGCTCTCTTTTTGATGGACAGCTGTAATTTCAACCACTTGTAACCTCAAACTTGTCTGTTCTGTTTTGCTTTTTCCCCTACCTCAAGTACTAGTGGGCTCTGTCTTAAGGAGCAGAAACCTTTAGCCCAGAGTGGATGGAAATCCCTCAAAATTATTTTCCACCAGATCTTAGACACTGTCTCTGCAAGTCTCTCAGATATTATTAAGTTATTCAAAACTTTAGATTCTCTACTAAGTGTGGACTTCTTCCATTACTTCTGAAAAAGCCTGATCCTTACATTTCTGTGTCTTTGGCTCTATCCCTCAAGACCTCTATTTTCTCAATCTCTAGAGGGAACATGTCCCCACAAGTAATGTATAATAAAGAAAAAATACTATCTGGTGGGCTGGATAGAAAACTGAGCTTTGAGTAAGAAAAACATATAAGTTCTTTTCTAATTTAGTAGTCATATGGAGTCACTTTAAGAATAACAAACAGAAAAGCTATTGATCTATATTAATAAAGATTTTTTTCCACAAATAGTTCTCCACATTAATGAAGTTAGATGTCAGTAATAATAAATACTGAAGAGAAAATCTATAGATTTTCCTTTTTTTTTTTAACTATGCACATCTTTTATCTTAACCCTCAATCACCACATATATACTTTGTACAACAAAGTAGACAATATGTAGTTTGGATGTAAGTTTATTTATAATAATTTACATTGATTTTTAAGATGTACAAAACACTTTATAAGAATCACATTTTATCTTTACAATAACTCTGAGAGGTAGGCATTATTTTTAATCCCATATTACAGACAAAACAACTAGGCAGTGATAAAATAGCAAGTTGCTGCAGAGCGATTAGAAATGTGAAAAATTCAGAATAGGTGTTATCATAACCAAAAGGTGCCCTTTATTGAAATGAAAAAGCTCACAGGCAAAATCAAAATGATAAACAATGGTTGTAAGTGAAAAGGGCTTTTTAAAGGTCAGAGGGATGTAAGCACAGGATCCAGAGAATTAGGGAGAAGTTAGGGAGGGTCCTGTTTGAGAATAACCTGGCATGTGTGTGTTATGTTCAACTGTATTGTGAGACAGTTGAATATACCTTAGGTATGATAACAACATAGTCCCAGGAATTTGGTTTCACTTTATGTGTGACAAGGGGGATAGGATGGATTGGTTAAAGTTCATATCATTCCTGACCATGGAGATAGGATGTATTGGTTTTCTGACAATGAATACAAGATTGACTATGTTAGAGTTCACTTCATGGAATGCTTGATAGAATGCTGGGCTTGGAATTAGTAGCTATGTGACTCTGGAGACATAATTTAACCTGTTTGCTTCAGTTTTTTTTTTTCAAATGTAAAATGTGGGTAATAATAGCCCCTACTTCCCAAGGTTATTTTGTTGAATGAATAAGGTAATATTTGTAAGGCCTACCACATAGTAACACCTACACAAATTCTAATTATTATTATTGCTATTCAATGATCTAATTATCTAAGACTAATGAAATCAGGTCTTCCTTCTCCAGATCAAGTGTTGTATCTACTGTGCCATCTAGCTGCTTTTCACTTAATATATGCCTTTAATTAATATCCTATCATAATAGAGATAAATATGTTCTATTATTTTTCTCTGTACATTTAAGTTTTATTTCAATTTGATAATTTTTTCCTTGAAGATTTTCTAGTATTCTTTATATTGCTCATTTGCTTCTTCTGTTACTTTTTCTCCAAATTGATTTTTGTATATTTTCCCATATTTCTTTCAATTTTTCATACTCATCATTTCATACTATACAATAATATTAAGATACCATAGGTATTCTGTTTGTTTTAATCATTGACAATCCATATTGCCTATTTTGTTTCCAAATCATTAGTAATACAGAATGCTGCTAAAACAAACATAGATACATACATATAGTTTTGCTTATGTTTTCATCTCCTAGGAATTCCTAATAGTGGGATCTCTGTATTAAATGAAATATAGAAATAGATTTATTTTTGTTTATAACAAGTAGGCAAACATTTGAAGAACTCTGTATTTGAAATTTGAGTGCTGATTTTTTTTAAATTCACTCCTTGTAATGTCTACAAATATTAGCACTTTTCTTTAATTATATATTTTATCAACAATGAAAAGATACTATTAAAATGGCACCAATTTTTTAAAAAGTGTGAATACATTCAATTACATTCAGGATATCATGATGCCCTTTAAATCTTCCTTTATCTGTATCTAAATGTAATATCTAAAACTACATTTTATATGTAGTTTTATGCATTTTATATACCAATTTTCAATTACACCTACTGAAAATGCAAGAAAAGTATTGAAATAATTGACTAAGTATTTAGGTCTTGTTAAAAGAAAATTAATATTATATTGGAATCCATCTATTAATTACCTATCTAGTTTGTTATAATGTATAGAAATAGCTGAACCGTTGCTGTCCATAGTAATATAAAATAAGAGCCTTTTGAAGGTGCTATGAATAGATGAATTCGACAAGATATACTTTTATTAGTTTTGAAGTTATTAATGTTATATTTTAATATTTTTTTGCCATTGTAAAATGTAGCTCTGGAGCTTGCATTGTGAAATACTAATGGTGTTACTAACAATGAATGGATAGTAAGTTAAAACTTAATTCAGTTTTTTTAATTTAATACAAAACCCCCCAAAAAATCTCAAATCATTAATTGTAAAGTTAACTATTATCACCATTGATCTACTGCTTTTAAAAGTAATGTACTACTATTTAAGCTTATTGTATTTTACTTTGCAAAGTAGGGGAAATGAAGAATTAGGGGGAGAGCCTATATGGCTTGTCAATAAATTTTCTTTTTCTTTTTCTATGGTTTGTTGAAGTATTTTTATGTTGTACTAAATGCACTATTAAATAGAATTAGAGATGACAACAAAACACCACTTTCTTTCAGGCAAATTCATATATACTTAAACTTAAGTTCATTCTTATCAGGTTGCATTGCATACCCTTGAGGGAAACTACTCTTTTTAAGTAGCAGTAACAGAACAGTATGATGTTGCATGCATGTTTATGGCTGTCTGATTAATCATAGACAGTAGGTTTTGGAATGTTTCAATGTTTAACATCTGCATTATGTGAATCTTAATGTTTATGAATATAATATCTAATAAATGCTCTACCTTGTCAACAGACTAACACACTAATATTTGTCTTAATATTCTGTATGCTGAATATTACCTTGAAAGAAAATGCCTTTATGGGTTTTCCCTTTGGGAACCATCATTGAAAAAGTGCAAAAGAAAATATCTTATTCACAAAGCTCTTCCTTTTATTTCTCCATTAAAAAGGACAGAGTTTTATACAAATTTTTCATTTAAATTTGATCAGGATTGAGTTCTGCAATATGATGAAATTTCAGGCTGCATTTCTAAATATATGACATATTGATATTGATAATACATTTATTTGTAGAGGGTACTAGATGGGGAAGATAAAAAGAATGTTCAGGAGAAAGAACTAATTTCAAGGATACAATTATAAGAGGAAAAGAAAAAAAACATATATTGGGTGATGATATTAGCGTTAAAAGAGTAAAAATTTAATAAAATTATTTTTCACAGGTTTAGAACATTGTGTAGTAGAATAGTCAAGTTTTCTGTGTGCATGCAATTATTTCTTTGAAAATGCAGGATAATGCAAAGTAACAAAGATAGCAAAATGAGTATTGGATCACAATAATCTAAAATTATGAGGAGTTTCATGATTATTTCTGTTAGATAGTTTGAATTTGTTGGGATTTTATGGACCCATAGTATTGTATTTTTATATTCTCTCCAATTTAAATATGGTCAACACTTCAAACTATTTGAAGCTTAGTATATTTGATGTTTTCAAAACTCTACAAAATATAGCTTTAATGATTCTTTTCAACTCAGTATTTAATAGTGAGATAACTAAGCTCTGCCACAGTTTGATTCAGTTATTTCAAGTAATCAATATGCATTAGGTACCTATCATATGCCAGACATTGTGGTAGCCACCAAAGATACAAAGGCCAAAAAATGAAGCAATTGATATATTGTGAAAGAAGTTACATTCTCACAGAGTAGACAATGCATACACATATAGAGAATAAAAAGAAAATAAATGTAAGTAGTCAATTCATAGTTAGGGAGTACTATTATACAAGTAGTTGTAGGAATCAGGAAAAGTTTCTGTAGAAGGTAGTTCTTGAGATATTTCTTGAGGGAAGTAAGAGATCCAATGAGAAAGAAGAGAGAGCAAATTTCAGTGTAGGAATGGAAATTGGCTTATGCAAAGATATAGAATCAACAGATGAAGTATCATAGTAGAAGAACAGAAGGGAATCGAGTTTGTCTTTACTGTATAGCAGAGGGAGAGTAGCAATACATTATAATAAGGCAGAAAAGGTGAACTGGGATCAGCTTGGGAAAGTATTTCAAAACTATAAGTAGGGATTCATATTTTACACTAGAGACAATGGGAAGTCAATGAGATTTTTTTTTAACTGGGGGTAATATTTATGGAAAATCACTCTAGTATCATGATGGAGGAAAGACTATAGTGGGAAGAAAGTAAAGGCAGGGAGGCCAATTAGAACAATTCAATAGTATAAGAGGGGTTATGAAGGCCTGATGTAAGGTGATGGCTGCATCATTGGAGAAAAAGTCAGATGTGAGATATGGGAATGTAGAAAATGTAAGGTTTGGCAATTGATTGGATATCTTGGTAGATGGAGAGTGAGGTTTTAAGGATGATTGCAAGATTATGATTCTTTGTGAATTGGAAGAATCATAGTGAATATAAAAGAATAATTTAGGAAAAGAGACTATATTCCTTCTGGAATCACTGGTCTCTAGCAATAAAAATAGATGTCTTAAGCAATTCAGTTTGAAATGCCTAATAGATACTTGGTTAACTATCTTTTTTGTATTGTAACTGATGTTTTTTTATGTATTAACCACCATTGCTTTAAGGACAATATTTATGTAATCACAAAGGGCTTTCATTTTTAATTAGGTAGACAATCAGCTGTTGACTGTTATGTATTTTATATAAATTTTAAAGAGTGAAATTATAATCCTTATAATATTCTTGTATTTATTGTCTTTTCTCCATGAAGTTCATAGTTCTTGTGATTACTTTGAAAGAATGTATGTAAATTATGAAGAAGCACAAGACAATGAAAATTGATGGGAGACTGTATTGAATTTAATTATACTTTTCTGTTCTATTTCAAAAGAAGTCAGAAGAGCAAACACTAGGTATTTGTGTTAATTTTGAAATTTTAGTGAGTTACTCATCTTGTTTCTATGAAAATATGTTTTGTTGGTTTTTTAAAAACATTTTAATTTCAACATTTTTAATAGAGTGAATTGAACTTTTTTGGTTTAGTTTGACCACTCAGCATAAAACATTTTCTTTTCTTTTCTTTCTTTTTTTTTTTTACCATTTATTTTTATTTATTTATTTATTTATTTTTATTTGCATAACATATGTGTGGGTAATTCTTCAACAATAACCCTTACATAGCTTTCCGTTACAAATTTTTCCCCCAACTCCCCACCCCTCCCCTAGATGGCAGGATATCCACTACATGTTAATTACGTTAAAATATTGGCAAATCGAATATATATATACATATTTCCAAACTTACAATTGTTGTGCAAGAAAAATCTTATCTACACAAACGATATATCAGATAAAGGAAACACAATGTAAGCAAACATCAATCAAGGAGTATGAGAATGTTATGTTGTGATCCACATTTCACATCCCTCTCTCTGGGTGTATGTGGCTTTCGTCAGTGAACAATTGGAGGTGGTTTGAAACATTTCATTGTTGAAGAGAGCCATGTCCATCAGAATTGATCATCATATAGTACTGTTGTTGCCGTGTATAATGATCTCCTGGTTCTGCTCATTTCACTCAGCATGAGTTCATGTAAGTCTCTCCAGGCCTCTCTGAAATCATCTTGCTGTTCATTTCTTACAGAACAATAATATTCCATAATATTTATATACCATAATTTATTCAGCCATTCTCCAATTGAAGGGCATCTATTCAATTTCCAGTTTCTAGCCCCTACAAAAAGGGCTGCCACAAACACTCTTGCACATGTGGGGCCTTTTCCTTCCTTTATGATTTCTTTGGGATATAAGCCCAATAGAAATGCTCCTGGGTCAAAGGGTATGCAAAGTTTGATAACTTTTTCAGCATAGCTCCAAATTGTTCTCCAGAATGGCTGTATCCGTTCACAGCTCCACCAACAATGCATCAGTGTCCCAGCCCTCCCACATCCCCTCCAACATTCATCATTAACTTTTCCTGTCATTTTAGCCAATCTGACAGGTGTGAAGTGGTACTTCAGGGTTGTCTTGATTTGCATTTCTTTGATCAATAGTGATTTGGAGCACCTTTTCATATGACTATAAATAGTTTTAATTTCATCCTCTGAAAATTGTCTGTTCATATCCTTTGACCATTTATTGATTGGAGAATGGCTTGAATTTTTATAAATGTGAGACAATTCTCTATATATTTTAGAGATGAGACCTTTATCAGAACACTTAAATGTAAAGATGATTTCCCAATTTATTGCTTCCCTCCTAATCTTGTCTGCATTGATTTTGTTTGTACAAAAACTTTTTAACTTAATATAGTCAAAGTTATCTATCTGGTTTTCAATTAGGAGTTCCAGTTCTTCTTTGGACATAAATTTATTCCATCTCCATAGGTCTGAGAGGTAAACTATATTACATTCCTCTAATTTACTTATAGTATCACTCTTTATATCCAGATCATGAACCCCTTTAGATCTTATCTTGGTATGTGGTGTTAGATGTGGGTCAAGCCCTAATTTCTTCCACACTAGTTTCCACTTTTCCCAGCAGTTTTTGTCAAATAGTGAATACTTATCCCAAAAGCTGGGGTCTTTGGGTTTATCAAAAACCAAATTGCTATAGTTATTGCCTAGTTTGTCTTGTGATTCTATCCTATTCCACTGATCGACTACTCTATTTCTTAGCCAATACGAAACGGTTTTGATGTCCGCTGCTTTGTAATATAGTTTTAGATCTGGTACAGCAAGTCCACCATCGTCAGCCTTTTTTTTCATTAATCCCCTTGAAATTCTTGACCTTTTGTTTTTCCAAATGAACTTTGCTACTATTTTTTCTAGATCTGTAAGATAATTTCTTGGGAGTTTGATTGGTATGGCACTAAATAAGTAAATTAGTTTGGGTCGTATTGTCATTTTTATTATATTCGCTCGTCCTACCCATGAGCATTTTAAGTTTTTCCAATTGACTAGGTCTGATTTGATTTGTGTGGAAAGTGTTTTGTAGTTTAGTTCATATAGTTCCTGACTATCCCTTGGCAGATAAATTCCCAAATATTTTATGCTATCAACAGTTATTTTGAATGGAATTTCTTTTTGTATCTCTTGCTGCTGAACTTTATTGGTAATATATAAAAATGCTGATGATTTATGTGGATTTATTTTGTATCCTGCAACTTTGCTAAAGTTGTGAATTGTTTCTAGTAGTTTTTTAGTTGAGTCTTTAGGGTTCTCTACGTATATCATCATGTCATCTGCAAAGAGTGATAATTTGGTTTCCTCATTACCTACTCTAATTCCTTTAATCTCTTTTTCTTCTCTTACTGCCAAAGCTAACATTTCTAAGACAATATTAAATAATAATGGTGACAGTGGGCAGCCTTGTTTCACTCCTGATCTTATTGGGAATGCTTCCAGTTTGACTCCATTACATATGATGCTTGCTGAAGGTTTTAAGTAGATACTACTAATCATTTTAAGGAAAAGCCCATTTATTCCTATACTCTCCAGTGTTTTTAATCGGAATGGGTGTTGGATTTTATCAAAGGCTTTTTCTGCATCTATGGAGATAATCATATGGTTTTTATTAATTTGGTTATTAATATAATTGATTATGCTAATAGTTTTCCTAATATTGAACCAGCCCTCCATTCCTGGTATAAATCCTACTTGGTCATGATGTATTATCCTGGGGATGACTTTCTGTAATCTTGTTGCTAAAATCTTATTTAAAATTTTTGCATCAATATTCATTAGGGAAATGGGTCTATAGTTTTCTTTCTCAGTTTTCTCCCTACCTGGTTTAGCTATCAGCACCATATCTGTGTCATAGAAGGAATTTGGTCGTACTCCTTCTTTCCCTATTTTTTCAAATAGTTTATATAGTATTGGGATTAATTGTTCTTTGAATGTTTGGTAAAATTCACATGTAAATCCATCTGGTCTTGGCGATTTTTTTCTTAGGGAGTTGATTAATAGCTTGTTCTATTTCTTTTTCTGAAATAGGGCTATTTAAATAATTTATTTCCTCTTCTGTTAATCTGGGCAATCTATATTTTTTGTAGATATTCCTCCATTTCATTTACATTATCAAATTTATTGGCATAAAGTTGGGCAAAGAAACTCCTAATTATTACTCTAATTTCCTCTTCATTGGAGGAAAGTTCTCCCTTATCATTTTTGAGACTAATAATTTGATTTTCCTCTTTCCTTTTTCTAATCAAATTAACTAAAGGCTTATCTATTTTGTTGGTTTTTTCATAAAACCAACTCTTACTTTTATTTATTAATTCAATAGTTTTCTTATTTTCAATTTTATTGATCTCCCCTTTAATTTTCAGAATTTCCAATTCAGTATTTAATTGAGGGTTTTTAGTTTGGTCTTTTTCTAGCTTTTTTAATTGTAAGCCCAGTTCATTAATCTTCTCTTTCTCTGTTTTACGCAAGTAAGCATCTAGAGATATAAAATTACCCCTTATAACCGCTTTAGCCG
>JAJPUD010002756.1:60701-92530 GCA_023553655.1 Myrmecobius fasciatus
TCTCTCTCTCTCTCTCTCTGTCTCTCTCTCTCTCTCTCTCTCTCTCTGTCTCTCTTTCTCTCTGTCTCTGTGTGTGTCTCTCTGTCTCTCTCTCTCTTTCCATCTTTCTCCCTTCCTCCCATCAGAAGCACAATTTGAGCCATAGGTTTTCTTAAGCATGAGATCAACTTTTAATTTACTTAACTGTGCAATGCTGCCTCTCCAGGCAGTTTTCCAAAAATACAGGTTGTCAAATGGTGCTGATGTGCCAAAGCATAGACAAAGGTACTCAAAGAGAGTTCTCTATTCCAGGAAAACCACTGGATTAGTAAAAAACAAAGTGCATCTATGTACACACACATATATAAATGAGTATCTATAAGTATATGTTACTGCATCATATCCACTATAAACCTATATAGTGTGACAAGTATTACTGCAGAGACATAAAACATTAACATCTCCAGTAATGAGGACTTATAAATAAATAAGTGAATATCTAACATATACAGGAGCTCTTATACTCATTTGCTTGAATTTTCACATGTGTTTCCTTCTATTAACTTAGTGCTTTGAATTAGGAAATGAAAGCAGCTTCTGAACTCACTGTATTTTTTTTTACTTCAATACTTCTTTCAGGAGAAGATGAATAAAATCTTAGACTAGAAATTATTGCTAGAGGCTAAAATTAAGAGCCTGATGAATAAGGTATTCTGATCAGATGTTTCAAAAGAAGCCTGTTCTGTCCAAATTAATTGACATTTTCAAAAGTGAAAGTACAATTAGTACAATTAGAACACAGCATAATGGCAATTGAGATCTTTGTGATGTGATAACAATGGTTTTGAATAAATTTCTATCATTTAGTAGGGCCAAAGACCCATACATTATAACGTGTCCTTCTTTAGACGTTTTTCTCCTTCCCTGCCCCATCCACCCTTTAGAATGATTATTTAGTTAATATTAGCCTCTCTGGAAAAAAAGGATCTATCAACTGCTTTTTGACACCAATCACCATCCCTTTTTCTTCCTTAACTAAAACTATTATCTGGCTACAACTTCCCCATATGTATTGTTTTTCTCTTTTATAATACAAGCTTGTTGAGGACAGAGATAACCTTGTTCACTTATCTTTTCATTTCTAGTGCTTAGCATAATAAGCACATGGTAAGGACTTAATAAATACTTTGTTATTAATTAACCATTTCTTTTATTCATTCACTTCATTCATATATAAAGACTAGACAAATGCATTTCTTTTGGGGGTGGGGAGTCAGAAAGAGTATTTCAGACTGAGCAACTTTCTTAACTGATGGTAATCAGAGGAGGACATGATTGAGGAGTCCTTATTAAAAAAAAAAAAAACAGAATTTGGGGGCAGCTAGGTGACGCAGTGGATAGAGCACCTGCCCTGAAATCAGGAGGACCTGAGTCCAAATCTGGTCTCAGACACTTAACACTTCCTAGCTGTGTGACTCTGGGCAAGTCACTTAACCCCAGTTGCCTCAGGGAAAAAAAAAAAAAACAGAATTTCGTTGAAATTCTGAATATATGTGTTTACATATATACACATGTAGCATATATATGAAACACACAATATATTTATGTATATACATATATACATATGCATGAAACAAGTGAACATGTTATACTTATCAGCTTAATTAATTAACAGGATGCTAGTCATATTATTGATGAATATGACTGGTGATATTTATTATGAAGACAGAGCAAACAAACAGATCAATGTCATTTCTGAGAAATGGAATGTGTATGTAAAACTCACATTTCACACTTTTATTTTTCTTCAATAGGCTTATTTCATGATAAATACTATCAGTTCTTTTATATTTCTAAACCTAGAATTGTGAGAAAGAAGTGGAGAAGGAAGGTTGAAGGAAGAATATTATTATGAAGACCTATCTCTTCTTATTATGTAGGAGTTGATCACACTTTCAAATATAGCAGTTTGAATTAGTGTGACAGACAGAAATATTTACTTATATACATGTTTGATAAAAGAACTATCAGCCAAAAGGAATTCTATATTCCAGAGACTTTCAAACTTGTGATCTACTGGTCATTTATTCAGAATGAACTTGTTTACAAAGCAGCACAGTTATAATTCAAAAGCTCCAAGATTGGAAAATTTTCTCTTTGTGCAGCAGGATTTGCTTTTTTATGTTTGGTTTATGCCACAATTGAATTAGTAGGTAAACATTAAGGAAGTTCCAAATTCCTCTTTAGAAAAATGGAATCAGGTATTTCTGTTGCAAAAGACAAAGAGTTATACACTTCTGATAGAATACCAACTATTTTCATGTTAGGTCATTTCTAATTTAATATTGACTTCTATTCAGGTAAAACAAGAATTTCTTAATGATAGAAATAACTCTTTCCATCATTGATGGGGAATACACTGTTAGCATAAAGGAAGGAATTTTTATGCAATAGGAATAAGAGATAATGTCTGGCAGACATGACTTTTGCATTCTGCGTTTCAGTGTTTATTGCTATTTACCATTACTGGGCATTCGAGTGTAGTTAAGCATTCAAACTTTCACTATGAGAAAGGAAAGGCTCTGAATGTCAATTTTCAGTTCATTAGCATATTTTCTTAAACCTTGCTCAATGATTATAATTTAACATCTCTGTATAATATTTATCTCTTTAGTTACATAATAATTGTTGCTAGAAAACAGAATAATTCTAATTATATAACACATATAAACAACTTCAATGTATCATTGTTCTGAGAAAGACCTTATTAAAGTTAGTAACTTAGTAATTAGCGCAACCAGGTCTTTTCATAAAAGAGGTAAAAAAGGAAATTTGGTTAGGTAAGATGAAAGTTTGAAAGCTTAAAATAATTGATTGACATTGTTTATTTTCCAAAGATATGTCATTGATAATCTTTACTTACATATTTATTTTGTTCATGAATCTGCAATGTGAAACTTAATTGATTAACAAAAGAAAAGTTATATACCAATAAATCTTTGTCCTTCATAATAATTTATCCTTTGTATTTAATGTATTTATTTTGTAAATGCTTTATATTCACACAGTTTATAAATACCATAGCCCATAGAGATCACTCTGGTTTAATCATAATCTGTAAGCCAGATTTTCTTCAGTTTTTATCTGGAAGATAGCATTTAATTACACACTTTTGGTATTACATTAGGAGTGGAGGAATTGTCTAAATATATTTGAAGATTCATGGCATTAATGTGTTATGTCTTGGGTAGATGAAATCTCATTTTAGGAAGCATCATATATTTTGTTAAAACTTTATATTGATTTATATTTTGCAGATTCTGTGAATGTACAAAGATCTTAATTTAAGAAATGTTTATTAAATGTTTACTCTGAAGAAAGAACATGACTAGAGAAAGTTTAGGAAAGATATGGCAAGGTATCTGTCTTCAGGAAGCTTTTGGCCTGGTATCAAATATATGACAATTACACTATTTTGGTGAGTACAATTTAAAATGGTTGCAAACTTGCTGAAAACAGTTATTATTACTATCTTATATGTGCTAGGGTATTGATGGAATTGGTTAAAAGAAATTCCATTCTACTTTTTCTCCTCTCTAATTCTTACAATTAGCTGCAGTAACATTTAGGAATAGCATAAGAACCTAAGTATCAGAAGAATTTAAGTAGTTAATAAGCCAGCCATTTAAAATCAAAATAAAACATTACAAAACAATACCTTTCTTCTAGTTCTAGTTTATGCAGTTTTTCATGGACTATGAGAAATCCTTATTATTCTGCTATATTATTTGACATTTCACAATTTTTCTGACTTGGACTACCTTAATTCAAAGTAAAAGTCAAAGAGGAGGGGAGATGTAATTTTAAAAAGCCTGATTGTGATCTACTTGTAAACAAGACAATTTACTACAAATGAAATAAACCATAATGGCTTTCTTTTCTCTCTCAATGTGTTTCTTCTCCATTTATTAATTTTGCCTTTATTTTTTCCTAGCTGGGTTTCATGGTACTTTTTGCTTTTTCACCCAAATCCATCTTTTTCCTTTTGCTTGATCTTTCACTCTCTCTGCTGCATACTTTCTGTCAACATTTATTAGATTTCCTCACTTATTTTATGTCATGCTTTCCTTGAACCATTCTCATTTTTCATTGTTGTTGGTTGTAAACTGACTTTCTCTTTTCACATTTTTAAATTTTTCTCTCTAGTAATCTTTTTTTTACTTCCTAAAGTATATGAATTATTGCATTGTTGTATGTTTGGCATGTGGTAACCAGGAATTTTTAAAAACTGGTTTTAATTACATATACTTACTTTTAAGATTATAAGATATGCAACATTGTTGGCTTTTTAAAGATTTGAAGCAATGCATTTTAAATGTAGACTTGAATTGAATCAAGCCATATATTTATGGACTCTGCACTAAAATTCTTATCCAGTGCTTCATTATTATTTGGAGAAGTTGCAATCTTATAAGCTAAATTAATGGATTCTAAGTGATGGTAGGGTCTATCAAACTGGAAGTTATGGACTCCTTTGAGTAATGGACTGCAATTCAAGGACTTTCTTAGTGAAAGCAGAAGTGGATTATCACCAAAAGTCTGTTTTCTCAATGTAGCAAGATATTTGTTATTTTCATTGATAGATTGAATGTTGATATTTTTCTTACAACCAGCACACCCACCCCAACACACACATTCCTTTCTGGCAGTTGAAGGTAATGAAGTTTGAAAATCATTTCAATATGTATTTAGGTCCAGTTATATGCCTACTGTTATTGTCTTCATTCAAAGTATACATAATTAGCATACCCATTCTCTGCCTACAAGAAAATTAAAATGTCTCTAAATATAGAGACATTTCACATACATATGTGAAACAATGAGTGAGCATTACTTCTTCTGAACTGCCTATTACTCTTCTTTGTATCCTGAATATTTAGTGCAATGCTGGCATATAGTAGCAGTTACTAAATGTTTATTGACTGCTATGTCTGTTAGAAAATAAGAGAACATACAATGAAATGCTAATTGTGTGGGAAGGACTATATGTACAAATAGAACAGAGATATCAGTGTGGGATGGAAACTTTAGTGAATACCACCAGTCATTAAAGAATACCATCATTTTCAGGAAATGCTATCAGTCATCTAAGAATGCTAAGACTAAGCACAATATTGACTTATCTGCCTCAAACAGTGAATCTTGGTAACAGAGATAGGTCTTCTGAATGAGAACTGGACATCAGCATTAGTAATGTTTGATCTATTTTCATAATTCTTGTATATAAGAAGCAGGCAAAATACACAGTCTCTGCATTTTCTGCGTCTTATTATCTTTAGTTCTAATTTTGTCCTTAAATCATTATTGCTTAGTATTATTACCTCATTGGTAAAAGTGGCAAAATATTTTCTGCCTGAAATCAGTATTTTTGGAACATATTCTTTGAACGTATGTTCCATGATTGATAGAATGCTTTTTGTTCTGAAGTACCATGTAAATTCTAAATAACAACATTAGACATGTTTGACAGTATCCTGCTAATATATGTAGGAATACAACTTGTAATCGAAATGTTGGAAACCAATTTACCTTTATAGTTGAAACTGCTTCCCAGTTGAAGTTATTAAGATTTATTTTTAAGAATTACTCTCCATCTCACTAATCATTGTGAAACAGAAGCCTGTTATCTGCATGGATAATAGTATTGTATAGTCAGTATCACAAATATGGAAGGATCATGTCTTATGAAAAACCAAAGACATATATATATATATATATGGCCAACATTTTGGAAAGAAATCATTAAGGTGAGAAAATGAAAATTTAGTTACATTACCACAGACTTCTTAGTTTGAAGAAAGGATGTGATTGGGGATGCTCATTTTATTCACATTACTTCATTTTCCCGGAAGTTCAATAGCTATATCTAGGTATCTGGGCACAGAGGTGGAATTAAAGATTATCAGGTCCTATGGTTCTCTTCAACAATGATGTGATTCAAACCAGTTCCTATTGTTCAGCAATGAAGATAGTCATATATCCAGAGAGAGGCCTGAGGGAACTGAGTGTGGACCACAACACAGCATTTTAATTCTTTCTGTGAATATTTGCTTGCATTTTGTTTCCCTTCTTAGGTTGTTTTTTTTTTTCTCTTTCCAGATCTGATGTTTCTTATGTAGTAATATAACTGTATAGATATGTATACATATATTGGATTTGTCATATAATTTAACATATTTAGCATGTATTAGATTACCTGTCATCTAGGGGTGGGGGTGGGGGGAAGAAGGGGAAAAGCTTGAAACAACAAAAAAAAAAGTTTTCCAAAGGTCAATGTACAAAACTCATGTTTTGTAAATAAAAAGATTTTAATTAAAAAAAAAAATAAGAGTATCAGGTCCCTAAGCAGCAGTTACATATAATAAGAGGCACTATAGAGGAAGATGTGCTTCCCTGAAGTATCCAAATATAAGGTAAAGGGCATTGCCAAGATCAACTTGACCAGACCATACTACTGGTAGTTGCTTACCATGAGGAGTATAAGACAATGTATAATTTTGTCTAGATTTAGAAGTCAGAGCTGACTGTATGTTTATACTCCTCTAGTCTTAGTCTTCATGTAAATATTGAAACTCAAAGAAATTAAGTTGCAATGATTGAAAAGATAATAAAAGACCTGAGACTTCAACTGTGACCTTCTCTCTAGATCCTAATTGAACACATACCACTAAACCATGATCCAAGAAGTATAGGTTTAGAACTGGAAGGAAAATGATGGAACATCTAGTCCAATCATTTTATTTTTAAGGATAAGGCTCTTTAAAGTAAATTGCCTTCCTTACATGAATAGTATATGAGACCATTGAATACAAAGATGATTTCATTGTTCTTTTTGTATCCTGAGTGCCTAACACAATTCCTATTTAATAGATCATCTATTGCCTAAATGATCATTTAATATCACACAATTAGTAAGTGGTACAAATCTAAGTTCATTGACTCTTAATTCCCAAACTCTGACATACTATAATTTCCCAATTACTGACTATATACCGTGATCAAGATAATTATTATCATCATTAACACTGTCAAAATCTCCTTAAAATTCTATTTCCATCATATTGATGCACAACTTTTGATCATCTCTACCATATTCCTTCTCTTATTTTACCCCAAACTATTGGATATATATTGAAACTCATACTGATCTGGTCTAGACAAATTCCATCTGTCAAATCCCAATATTTCTGTCCTAATATCTATCTATTTATCTATCATCTACCATCATACATGCATACATACATGTATATATATATATACACATAAATACACATTATTCGTATATGCTATGTATACACATATATTTCATATGTGTTCATTTATGTATACATGCATGTGTGTATATTTACACATGTGCACACATACACATATGCATTATATACATATATATGTATATATATTTATTTCTCCTTTCCTTGTTATCCTGCTCTTCTCCTTTCAAAGATCAATTTTTCATTTAGTACCTTTAATTATATGCCTTCTGAATTCCTGAACTATGAATCTTTGGTCTCTGTTCCTTAAATTTTAAGATCACAAGAAATAGAGCAGAAGTGACCTCTGAGATCATCTCATTCAATTGCTAATTAAAAAGATGAGAACACTGAGTTAAAGAAGCTGTTACTTATCCTAAATCATAGAGTTGTAGATTTTAAAAATTTATATTTGATAGAAACAGGGTCTTTTAGATTTAAAATTCATCCTAGCAGAAAAGAAGAATAACAAATTCTAACTTACACTAATAAGCCAAACAGAAGGGTACTCCAATTGTAACTTTGGCATCATCCAAATGAAAAAAAAAATCACTGATATCTAATTTATATGAAGCTATTGTGAAAATGAAAGATTATTTGAGAAGCCTTTTGAAGCAGAGATCCAAATTTTTATCCAAGCTAACAAAAATTTACTAAGCAAGAATAATAAATACCTGTCAGATTAATCTTGGTCTTGTGGAAAGATAGCAATTAGTGAAATCCTAAGAAAGCACATTATCTATTAGTAGAAGAAAAGTTCATTATCAATTAATAAGTGAAAGCCATTATGAAAACTAATGTTTATATTTAAAAAGCATTTTGGGAATATTACTTACTTATGTTTAATACAGCCTTGTAGGTTAGAGTAAAAAAAAAGTTTAAATTAATTTCCTTTAATCCCACAGATAGTAAATGATCAGAGATAGAATTGGAAATAAGTGCAATAATTTATCCACAATAACACACTGCCTCTCAAAGCAGGGATCATGGAATCATAACATTTTAAAGCTGGATGAAATCATTCTGTCAGTGAAAATAAATCTCTGACTTTTTTATTTCAATTCATGAGAATTTTTAATAAACCAATTCTAAAATTCCATGAGCATCTGTCCTAGACGCTCAGTCCCAAACCAGATAAAATTGTTAGGCTTACAATTTTTTCATGGTAACCCCATAACTATTCTATCTGGAATATATCTATTGCAGCCTCTGCTTTCTATTTATATATGTAGCACTGAACTTTCAATGGAAGAGTTCTTTCTTGAAATAGTCAAAGGCAAAACACCTATTGGTGTTTTAGCAGGATCTTAATACCATTAATATTTCAATGATTCAAACCATTACTCTTTAGTTTTCTCTAGACAATTTTTTTTTTCCTGAGGCAATTGGGGTTAAGTAACTTGCCCAAGGTCACACAGTTAGGAAGTGTTAAGTGTTTGAGGCTATATTTGAACTCAGGTCTTCCTGATTGCGCCACCTAGCGGCCCCTCACTTTCTTACCCTTTCAGGAAAATTACTTACTCTTCCTAGAAGTTCTCTGTTTGAGTGATAGAGAACAGCATGATGTTAATAAAATCCATGAGTAGAATGATGATGAAGAGTGGGGCTTCTCTTCTAACTGTGCTTTCCTCTTTGAAGAAAAAAAATTGAAGGCATGGCTCAAAGTTATTGCAGATTCCGTTCCAGATTACTACAATAAAATGAATATGTAATAAATCAAGGCACATGATTGTTTTTAGCTTCCCAATGCACATTAAAGTTGTGTTTATACCATATTGTAGTCTATTAAGTATGCAATAGTATTATGTCTTAAAAATGTATACACTTTAATTAAGAATGCTTTATTACTTTAAAAAATCCTGATTGTCATCTTAGTCTTTAGTGCATAATAATTTTGCTTTTGGAGAATCTTACCTCAACATTGTTCACTGCTGACCAATAAGAGTGATGGTTGCTGAAGATGGGGTGGCTGCTGTGATTTCTAAAACAAAACAACAATGAAGTTTGTCACATTGTTTGACTCTGCCTTTTACAAATGATTTTACATATTATTTTTCTTTTCTGTCAATTTGAGCTTGAAATCATATTTGGGAGTTCATTCAAGGCAATCACTATAATTGGTCAATACTTGCTATTATAATGTAGATAGCTAGGTGGCTAAATGGAAGGCAATTCTGAGATACCACATCACACCTATCAAATTGACAGAAAAGAAAAATAATATATATTGGAGAGGATGTGGGAAAATCAGAACACTAATGCATCATTGGTAAAGTTGTGAACTGATTCAGACATTCTGGAAAGCAATTTGGACATTGCCTAAAGGACAATTAAATTGTGCATATCCAGCAATATCAATACTGGTTCTGTATTTCAAAATAATTATCTATATCTATATCTATGTGTGTATATATATATATATGTGTGTGTGTGTGTGTGTGTGTGTGTGTGTGTGTATAATCATTTGTAAAAGGCAGAGTCAATGTGACAAATTTCATTGCTGTTTTGTCATTGTCACTCATCCCTTTTTCTTATATTGTTTAAACTTTCTTTTCTTAAATCTTAATGAATAACAGGATTGGTAGAGTATACTTATTGTCTCACTACATTAAAATTTTACAAAATCTCACAGCATTTAAAAAGCAATGTGGTGCCAGATTTTAGGAATGAAAGTCCATAAAAAAAGAACATTATAATGAATGTGTAAATTGTGTTTGTTTCTTCAGGACCCAATTTGAGCATTTTTTTAAGAAGGTAGAGTGTAGTAGAGATACCAGAGTAGTTTGCCATTTCCTTTTCCAACTAATTTTATAGATGAGGAAGCTGAGGAAAACAGGATTAAGTGACTTGTCAATGGTCACACCACTATTAAATGCATGAGGCCAGATTTGAACTTAGTTAAATAAGCCTTCCAGACTCCAGGCCTGGCACTTTACCCATTACATCACTTAGCTGCTGTCCCCTTGCTGAAATTCATTATTATTCTGCACTATTCACATTAAACTTTCACATTCTGATATTCCTTTTTTTTTAATGATCTGGCTTTGGAGTTATATCCTTATTTATACCTAACCTGATCACTCCAAATATAAATATTAAATAAATGCAAAATTTTGCACTTGGGTCCAAAACCAAAAATGGCCTCACAGGTGTGATATAGAGGCATCATGGATAAATAGCAATTGACCTTTAAAAAGGGAAAAAATAAGATCTGTAGGTTTAGTGGCCTGAAAGATCAACTTGAGAAGCTAGCAGTATGAAATGATAGCTACAAAAGATGATGTGACCTTCAACTACATTAAGAGGGGTGTAACTTCCAGGAATAGGGGAATAATAGTCCCACTACACTCTTGTCATACTATATTGAATTCTGAGTACTATGGATTCAGAAGGATATGAATAAGAGAGAGAATGTCCAAAAAGGACAATCAGAAGGGAGAAGATCCTTACCTTCTTAACATGTGATAAGTTTTGAGACATTTTTATCATGAAGAAAACAGACATTAATCTTCAGGTACCTGAAAGTATTTCATATATAATGAAGATATCACATATAGATTGTTTGGATTTTCCTCCAGGGAAGATTTAAAAGCAAAACATATAAGTTTCAAAGGCTTGATGCAAAAAAAAATTAAAACAAAACTAAACAAAAACTTCCTAACATTAAATTTGCAAAAAAAACATGGAATGGGCAGCCTTGATTTGTATGACTTATTATTGAAAGTCTTTAAGCAGAGACTGAATGATATTAGATTAGAGATTCCTTTTGTGAATGGATTGGACAAAATCTTGGATTTTAATGGCTATTGAGGTACTACTAATAATGGCTAATATTTATATTTGCCTGCCTATTTGTTAGGAGCTATGCTAAGTGCTTTACAATTATTACTTAATTTGATTTCACAATAACTTTGGGAGGTAGGAATTTTAGGAAAGATCTTAAAGAAGCTTGAGTGTATCCAGAAAGAGACCCAGAAAACCTATTTTAGCTTGATAAATTAGGGACAGGATTTTAACTGTATTTGAGTATGTAAAATACTTCCATTGAATAGAAAAAGGACAATCTGCTTGATCTTGAACTAGGGCAGAATAATGGAGTATAAACTGCAGTTTATTTAGGATTTTTGTATGGGAAAATACCCAATATCCTTTTAACAATGAAAACTTTTCAAAAGCTTGTTTGTATTGTAGTGGTTTCCTCTGTCTTTGGAAGTTTTTAAAAGACTGGAAGACTGGTAGGGATTTTGGTTAGATATTTATTGAATATCTGAATTCCTTTTCAAGTCTTACATTCTATGACTAAATCTTTAATGAAACAGATAAAAAATACACTAGAGTTTCTAATAAAATACATATACATTTATTAAATGTTTACTATATTCCTAGCAAACAATAAGTACTTAAAGATGTTTATCAATTAATAAATTCTAGTATATCATTTCAGCTGGGTCCCCATATTTTACTCATTGTTTTTTGGTCTATACTTTTCATTTCATTTTCCTTACCCCATTTTTTTTCAAATTTCCTTATGCACTGTGTTCTCTTCTTTCCTGAAAATTTATACTGTGATTCTTTCTTTACTGAGAAGATTTTTGAGAATTTTTTTTTCTATTGTTGTTGTGGCAATTGGGGTTAAGTGACTTGCCCAGGGTCACACAGCTAGGGAATGTTAAGTGTCTGAGATCATATTTGAACTCAGGTCCTCCTGACTTTAGGGCTGGTGCTCTATCCACTGTGCCTCCTAGCTGCCCCAAGAACTTTTTTTAAAAGAAATTTTCCTGCCCTAATCAAAATTTTGCATTATCACTTTCTCCTGGAAGTATATAAGATTCTTGATTCTTTATTGAATTTTTAGAATATAAGGATTACATATCTAGAAGTCTGTAAAATCTATCACTTGCTGTTGCCGTAAAATGTATTTTCCAATCTGCAAGTCATACCTTATACTTCTCTGTCAGGTGGTGAATAAGCAGGCTTCAATATTAGTTTCCTGGAATCATGATTATTTATTACAATGATCAATATTCTCAAGATATTTAAAGTTATATCTCTTAGCAATGTATTTTTTGCATTGTTTTTCCTTTTCTGCCACTTTACTCTCTTTGTTTTGTTCAGTTGTTTCAGGTGTGTCTATTTATGACCAGATTTGGCATTTTTTGGCAAAAATTTTGGAGTCATTTACTAGTCTTTCTCTAGATCATATTGAAGAGATTAAGAAAACTGAGGAAGATAGGATTAATGATTTGCCCAAAGTCAAATAACTAATAAGTGAATAAGGCCAAATTTGAACTCAGGAAAATGAATCTTTCTGATTCAGGCTTGAGACACCATCCATTGCACCACTTAATTGCCCCTGACTTTTCATAAGTTCACAGATATTTTCAAAAATTTCTCTGCATATATCCATCTTGCTATTTCTTTTAGCACAATAATGTACCTTTGTTGGAGTTCAGCTCTGGTGAATACCTAAAGTGAATGAATATCTGAGGCCAGACCAAAAATATGCTTTGCAATCTCTATTTATTATTCTGAAGGCCAAGGTTTATATACTCTTTAAGCTAGTATTGCTTTATTACTGCTACCATCCGGTGACATCATATACCTTCTAGTGTTAATGCACAAGCCATACTTTGAAATTTCAATATCCAACTTAACTCTCAATACCAAGATACTTATCAATACAGAATTGTAAATAGCATAGTTGTGATGCTAATCAATAACAACAGAATAGTTGTGATGTTTATCAATACCAAAGTTCTTGTCTAAACAGAGCAGTAAATAGCAGACATTATCATACTAATGTATTTACCTCAAATATGTTTTTAATTCATTATTAAGGAGTAAATAGTATAGTTAAAATGCCCTGTTCCTATCTCACGAATACTCTCGAGATTTCCTAAATGTATCAAGTATGTCTTTATAATTATTGTTAGGGAGATCTTGAGCCAATAGTTTGAATAGCTCACCTTAACAGAGTGCAGGTCTCAAGTAATACCTTGACCAGACTCTTGCTGTACATGGACTTATTCAATACTACTCCTCTATATCCCTTATATTCATATGCCATAATTTGTTCTGTCATTCTTGAGTATGTAGGTCTCATTAATTTCCAGCAATATAATAAAACAAATGCATAAACATGTGTATGTAATTTGGTTATTTTTGCCCCTTTTCTTTCATCTATTTGGAGCATAAGATTCAGAAGTCATTCTTTAATTTGATTCTCCCAAGAAATTAGTATAGAGGTGCTATCACAGTTAGATCCTAATTGTCACTTGATTTTGTACTATTTGAAGTGATAATTATATGTAAATCATGGTAATTGGTTCTAATCCAAAGGAAAGATTTAATTGTATCATTTGGTCAAAGAATATGAAAAGCTTAATGAATTTAGGGGCATTGTTGCAAATTGCTTCAAAAATAATGCAGTTGGTTTTCCTTTCATAGAACTGTTTTCCTTTTACATTATATATGACAATATAACAGATGTGATATAGAACTATAATGATTAGTGAATTTGAGAGTTAGGTGGTACAGTGGATAAAGTGTTCAGGCTGAGATCAGGAAGGCTCTTATTACCTGTGTGATTCAGTTCCTCAGCTATGAAATAAACTAGAGAAAGAAATGGCAAACCACTCCACATCAAGGAAAACAGAAATGGGGTCACAAAGATTCAAATAGAATTGAAAAACAACTAAATAATAATAAATTAAAAGTCATTGGCATATTTTTAATATAGCTGCTGATAGCTTGAATTTTTCCTTTGAAAGCTTCCTGTTAATCTCCTTCAACTATTTGTTCATTGGGGAATGCCTTATGTTTTTATGTACTTTAATGAGTTACACACATATTTACATACATACACAAATGTATGTACAAATTTATATGACATATCATCTTTATCAAAGAAATATGCTACAAATAGTTTCTAAGTAATCAATTTCCTTTCTAATTTAAATTTAACTGACTATATAGAAGATGTTAAATATTTTGTAATCCTAAATATTCCATTTATCATTTGTGAGTCTGAATTTCCCAGGAAATGTTGAGTTCTCCTGTTTATATTTGCAAGTAGCTTTTCTTCCCTTGCTTTTCTAAGTTGTTTATAATGTAAGCTATAATACCTGGGTCATATGTTCATTGATAGTTTATATTATTATGTGGTAGGAGATATCAATCTAAACTAAATTCTTGTGAGGCTACTTTTAATTTTATAGGCAGATTTGGTCAAATAGTGAATCCTTAGCTCAATAATTTCAGTTTTTGGGTTAATCAAAAATTGTGCTATTGTTTCTTTGAAAAAATCTATATATACATATAAATCACACATTTTATATATGTATATTTTATGTGTATTATTATATATTTATAATCCATTTTAGTATTTAGCTTAATTTAAGACATGAATTTATTTTATTATTTTGAAATTTTTCATTTTTTATTTCTTTAAATGTAGTTAATCCTTCCTCTCATACTCCCAGCTACATAAAGTAATCCTTTGACAATTTGATTGGCATGACATTAAATGATTAAAAAATTCAGTAGATTTCTTGTTATATTTATTGTATTAGTATGACCTAACTAATGTAATATGATTTTGTGGTTCCCTGATTTTAGGGGGGCTTCTGTTCTAACAATAAATCAGTAAATCCTAAATCTTCCGATTTTCAGTTTGCCTCAGGGACTTCCTACACTCCCAATCTAAAAACAACAATCTGTCTGATTCTGAATAGACCACTCCTCAATTATTTGCTGACTGATAATCTGGTCAGTGAGAACCAAATTCCAGAGACTATTGCTCTCTTACCTCTGGTTCATAGAATTAACATGTCAATGATAGAAAGCTGGATAAAAAGTCTCCTCTCTCTTAGCACTTTGCTAATTTCTTTTGTAATTTAGCCTGCTTGTAATGGTGTTACAATTACAATAAAACTTTGCCCCTTGAATAGGAAATGGGTTCAAGCCTTCAAATTCTTTTGAGACACCTTGTGATATTAGTCTATTATCCCAAACTATTATCCCTTCTCAACCTCAACATTTGGTGGCCCCGTACAGGGAAAGTCTGGCCTCCCCTGGCTTGATTCCCAACTTGTCAAGGTAAGTCCCCCATTTTTTTTCTCCCACAGTCCTATAGTGGGACACCCCAAGTCACTGGGAGAAGGCTGGTCTGGGTCATCATAAGATTACACTCAGCAAGTTTTCCTTGTCTGGGGATCCCAGACTCCTTTCACATTCTCTGGGAGGCCAGAAAAAAACAAGTGTTATAGAATAGCTTTTCACAAAATTTTATGGCTTTTGTCAAAAGCTGGTACAGCCCTCTTTCACAAAATTTTGTCTGTGTCTGCATCTCTGTGCAGAATGTCTATGTGATGTTTGTTCTGTGAGCTAGATTTTGTTACCAGGAAACATTTAAAATGGAACCAGCAAGGAAAAAAAAAAAAAAAAACAACAACAACCTCAATGCTGTAGTTACAAAACTGGGAAATTTTCTTAAAAAAAAAAAAACAAAAAAAAAAACTAACTTTTTTTCTGTGAACTTCAGCTTTGGCCAAGCTGGGGGCTACACGAGAAAGTTAGTGAATTAAAATTAAAATAACGCCTTAGCAGATTCTCAAAATTTTGAAAGCAATGATTAATAAGTTTGGCAATTTGTCATTTTAAGATTAGAAGAAAAATTCCTGAAACATTGAGGATACTTTAGGAAATTACCCCATTCTGGAAGAAAAGGAAAGGAAAAAACAAACTATGTAAATAGAAACTTTTTTGCTAATTCTTCCTTAACTTCTATCTGGACTGCAGTTCCCCTTCTGCTCCTTTGGGAAAGCAAGATCAATATAGCCCATGTGCCTCTGTTTGCTAATCCCTCCCATCTCAGATCAGATTAAAACTCAAATTCTCCCTCACCTGTAGAAATAGGGGAAACAAAACCGTGGGGATCCCACACAACCTTGCCCAAATACCTCTCAACCCAGGGGAATGAAGATGGAGTGGGGTTCAGGTTCCATGATCAGCATTCCCTGTGCTCTGGCACCTGAAACTACCATCAAAGGGAGGTCCTGGTATCAGTCACCCCAGCTGTCAGCAGGTTCTGTCCAGGAACTTTCTGGGAAAAATTCAGATATCTCTGTTACCACCCAACATGGCAGTGTGAGGTGAGAAAGCCAGTTAGTATCTGCATTTGTTAAGACCACCATTCTCTATTTCAATTGTGGATATGCATTAGCTATGTAATTTATGGCAAATTATTTTATCTCTTCCCAGTTTACTCATTTGTTAAGAGAAATAATAGTTGTGGTGAAGATCACATGATTGCAAAAGTGCTTAGCATAAAACATGCTACATGAATGTTAACTGCTTTAATGGATATAATTGTTTCATATTTGATAACTTTATTGATATTTTTTAAAATGTGACCAACAGATAAAAAATTTCTATGTGTATAAATTAATTTGGAAATTTGTCAGATATGATAGTAAAAGAAATTTTATAGAAGCTCTAATTAAGTCTCATTGAAGGGAAGTATTTGCACTGATAGAGTTAAAAGAAGAGTTTGGGATTACTTTAAAAACTCTAGTATCTAGAGTCAGACTTCTGAGGGCCCAAATGATTTTCATAAATTGAAAAATAACCAAATGGCAATTCAATTTGTCTAGGACATTTAATCAGAATTTAGGGAATCTCATTAATTAAAGCTGTCAATTTTAAAATCTGTTTTGACTCAGTTTTAAGAATTGTATTGCTTTCTTCCTATAACAAAAGGGAAAGTTATTTAAATGAATAGAAACCACAGCTAAGACTATTTGGCTATTACTTAGGAAAATTCTAAAATTGTTAATTAAGTTACTTGGACTTATTGTATCATGTTAAACATCAGTTTACCTCCAAGTATGAAGCGTGCAACATGTTTTCCCCCTTCACAGAGTAGGGAGAGGTATCAAACAGCACAGCCTGTGAAAGCATTAAGAATAGTTGGGGTGGGCAATAGCAAGCTCAGCACCTTCTCTAGGGTCTCTGTTAACTCCTAATTTGTAATGTAAGCTTGCCAGTTTTTTTTTTTTTGAAACCACCAGGATAAGCAAGGTCATGAGCCCTGAGAAATGAGCCTGTTGAGGATTTATACTTTCTAAACAAGGAATGTGTTTACTAAGAATTTATAAGCTTGTCTAATGATTGATCCTTTGCACTAGGATAACTTTAAACATATAAAACATGTTAACAAAATCTCATGTGTGTAAGTCCTGGTAAACTTTTAAAAATAAGGTATCAGCATTTTCATGCTTTCTGTTGATATTTGCTTGCACTTTGTTTTTCTTCTCAGTTTTTTTTTTCCTTTCTAGATCCACTTTTTCTTGTGCAGCAAGATAATTGTACAAAGTTGTATACATATATTGTATTTATCATATATTTTAATATATTTAACATATATTGGACTACCTGCCATTTGGGAAAGGGGTGGGGGAAAGGAGGGAAGAATTTGGAAAAGAAAGTTTTGCAAGGGTCGATGTTGAAAAATCACCCATGCATATGCATTGTAAATAAAAAAAAAGTTTTTTTTAAGGGTGGTTTTCTACTGCGTTAAAAAAAATAAAAATAAAAATAAGTTATCTAGCCCTAAGCAGCAATTAGTAGAATTTGCTATTAGAGATAAAATCTCTTGTAACTGTAACTGACATTCTTTTGAATTCTGAATTTGATTGCCTGATCATTAAGTCAACCCACTTCTTTGAGAGAAATGCCATAAATTACTCAGAGAATGCCTTCCTGAAATGTCTATGTGGACAATTTATCTGGGCAAGAATTGAGGACAACTTTAGCCTCTGTTTAAGGCGGGATCCTTCTGACTCAGTTGCCCAGTTCTGTTTGTTTCCCACCTGATTATTTCTGAGTCTGGCTAATTATTATCATGCGTGATCGACTATCAAATAGATATAAGGATGCTTTCTCCAGTCATGTATGTGTTCTCAGACTGAGCCCTGAAGCACCTGTTTTGATGCTTTTATAATCATGTCCCACCTTTTTCCTCTTACAACAAATTTCTATAATCAGAGCAAATGGTCAGTAGAAACCATGAGCCCAGCCCTGGAGGTTTCTCTGGCAGCAGAAAAAACAAAACAAACAAAAAAAAAAAAAAACCTTTAACTCTCTTGCTTCCTGGAGAAAGAGAATTTCTTTGTCTGAAAGCACACTTTTCTGAAGTGTTTGGGCCACCTCCCTCCTCCCTTTTGCTCTGTAGAAGAGAAGTCAGTCTTGTGAAAGCCTGATCAAGCCAAGGTTTTAAAGACCCGAAAGCTAAATTAATGTTTTGCCTGGGCTTTAGCTCTACCTAAATATGTATGGTGATCAAAGGTGGGATTAGGCCCTAGGGGCTTTCACTCAGCCTCTTGAACCTTATCCCAAATCCTTTGGTTACTTCTCAAAGAAATTTGCTGTTTTTGACCCTCCTGCCTTAGAACTAGCTGTCATAATCCTTCTAATTGAGGAAGCCTCTAAATTCACCATTGGGTTCAGAGCATTTTTTAAGCCAAAAAGCATCAGTGGCTTGCTAGTGAAAGCTTTCCAGATATCAGGCTCTCCTGCTAGACACCCTGGACTTGACTTTCCTAGTGGGGCATCCCCTTAACCTTGTCACTCTGCTCCCAGGCAACACTCGGTTGGGTGACCTTACAAACCAGATAGTGAATGATTTAAAGATGGGCCCAGTTTTCTTTGAACTGGAGAATGAACATCTATACTGATTCCAAATATACTTTTCATATTTTGCACACTCATGGAGCTATATGGAAAGAAAGGTGACTTTTGACAGCAAACAAATTATTTTTAATTCCCCCTTTAAAAATTCGGGGGAAATTCTACAATTATTCCAAGCTATCCATGGACCTAAAGACATTAGAAGGAGGATTCACTTTAGGCCAAGGGAAACAGACTTGCAGATTCAGTTGCCTGTGCTGCTGCTTCATTTGCCCCTGACCATGACATTTTTAATTCCCCAATTCCCTGACTGCCCAGCTTCATATAACTAGTTGCTGAGGAAAGAGGACACACCCTTTCTCCTGGGTGCTTTCAAACACCCTCAGGTCAGTTTATAATCCCAGAGGCAAGCCAGTGAGTACTTCTTTTTGGCCTGCCCAGCTCTTGGAAGATCCACAATGGCCCAGCCTTCAGTTCTCAAATAACTCAAAAGGTGGCTGAGACACTTCCTAAGCTAATTAGCTTTCTTTCTTTCTTGTTTTCTTTCCAGGTGTACCTTTAACAACACTTTAGGGATGAGAGCTTTGCTCTTAATATTTAATCTCCAGCTCTCTCAGTGTCACTCTGTAACCCCTGCCAGTGGGGAAATAACTCCTTAGTCCTTAGTCAGGCTAGGTAACTCCGTGGGCAATGGGGGCATTCAGGATTGTTGGGTGGGTCCTCAGCATCTTCAAGTCAAGGCAGCCCACAGATGCAATCTGATGCATTGTTTTCAAAGACCCCATTCTCAAATGTTGCCATCCCCACCCTGGATGCCACCCCTTTGTACCAGCTACCCTCCCAGGGGAATAACTAACCTGACTATCCCCTGTTTTCTTACCAGATAGGATTTCTTGCCCACATAATAACTGCAGAATATCATTCCAAAATTATTCTGGCAAACTCACTCATAATGCTTCTACACCACCTTCCTTGAAGCTTCTTAATGACCTGAGAACTAACATTCTGATTGATATAATGTCATGTAATTATAATCATGGGGACAACTAACTAGGAAGCTACTACAAAATTTGGCCTCAGGTACCATCTGGGCATAGGATTTTCTTTGAAAATGGGTTTTCCATTCTACTTTGATGTTTCTGAGTGACACCTCTGATTTGAACCCCCCTCAACTTGTGAACCTCTGTACCAGATGCTTAACACCTTTTAAATATTATAATGCTTGCATCCCAGGTCATCTGAGTGTTCCTTTCACTGTATTTAATAACATTGCTTCAGACACTGTCCCCACCCCTTCAAGGAGACAAAAGTTGTGATTTGGGGTAAAACATTCTTTGGTATTTGTCCTAGAATAGCTGTGTGGGCGAGGCAACCAGGAGAGCATTATCTTCTGCCTTACCCCCAGCCTTCCTCTGGATGGGGTTCCTGGCAATTGTCCCTACTAACCCTTATATTAACTCCATTTTTAAATTTTTTTTGGTTTATATTTGGTCCCTGCATTTTTAACCTACTTGAGAGATTTGTTTTCTCCAGACTCCAAGCTATGAGCTTCCAACTATTTATTCACCCTGAATTCCACTGGCTAACTGATTCTAACATTTAGCACCCCTCTGAATGCTGCTGCTGCCATCTTCAAGTCACATGCCTCCCCTTCCTCAGTCTGGACCCCATTAGACAGGGACAGCTCTACACTCCTTATCAACATGAAGCAGCTTCAGAAGATGAGACCTCTGTCCCTTTGTCCCAAATCAATTTGGGGTACAAACTGATTGAGAGGGGAAAAATGATATAATATGATTTTGTTGTCCCTTGATTTTTTTTTTTGGGGGGGGCTTCTGTTATAACAATAAGTCAGTAAATCTTCTGGTTTGGGAGTCTGCCTCAAGGATTTTCCATAGTCCCAATCAGACAAAATCTGTCTGATTCTTAATAAACCTCTCCTCAATTCATTGCTGACTGATAATCTGGTCAGTGATAATCTGGTGAATGAGAACCAAATTCCAGAGACCACTTCTCTTACCTCTGGGCCATAGAATTAACATGTCAATGATAGAAAGCTAGATAAAGAAGTCTCCTCCCTCTTAGCACTTTGCTGATTTCTTTTGGAATTTAGTTTACTTGTAATTGCATTACAATTACAATAAAACTTTGCCCTTTGACTAGAAAATGGGTTCAAGCCTGCAAATTCTTTTGAAACACCTATTGACACCTGTCTATTATCCCGAACTTTTGGGGTCCTGTTCCCAACCTTAACATAACTATAATAACAAAAACAAATAATAATATTTATATAAAATTTTAAGACTTCCAAAGTGATCTCATTTCATTTAGTCTTGCAGCAACATTGTAAAGAAGTTCTTTCTATCAAACTAGGGATCAGTGTAAATGAGTCCCATGAAATGAATGTTTCCTTTTTTATGAAATTAAATTATAATTATATGTCATCCTGTACATTTCACCTTCTCTCATCCTTTATATCCACTGTGTTGCCAAAGCTTATAAATTTACCTTTGCAACATCATTCAAATATATCTCAGTCTCTCCTCTGATATTGCTGCCAGTCTGGTACAGGTCTTTATCCCCTTGTATCTACATCATTATTATAATCTGCTGGTAGGTATCTTTGCCTTAAGTCTCTTTTTCACTGTAAATCTATCCTTCATTCAGCCACCAAAGTGTTTTCCCTAAAGTGCAGGTCTATCCATTTCACCCTCCTATTCAGTAAGCCCCATTACCTGTCAGGATGAAATATAAAATTTTCTATTTGGCATTCAAGTCCATTCATTTTCCTTTTCCAGTCTTATACATTAATCCATGAAATGTTCTCTTGATTCCAGTGACACTGGCCTTCTTGCTTTGCATGAGCAAGACACTCTTCTCAGATCCAAACATTTTCTCTGGCAGTCCCCCAAGCCTATAAGACTCTCCCTCCTCATTTTTGTCTATTCACTTCCCTTAAAACCCAAATAAAATACTATCTTTTATAGGAAGTCTTTCCCAGTCTTAATTACAATATCTTTCCTCTATTAATTATTTCCCATTTATCCTTCATAATATTTGTTTATAAGTATTTATTTTCATGTTGTATCACCCATTATAGTGTGTGCTTCTTAAGGGCAGGAACTGTCTTTTGCTTCTTTTTGTATCCCCAGGTCAGCACAGTGCCCTGGAGAGAGTAAGAACTTAATGAATGTTTGTTGATTGATTTACATATAATTGGTTCCAGTCCAATGGAAATATGTAATGACAATTAAAAATAATTTTAAATTTATTAACAAAAGAATATCTTTAATTCAAATTTATTACAAATTAATATAGTGCTAGAAAGCAAACTTTTTAAATTGTCAAAAATGTTACAGATAAGTCTACTTTGACAATATAACCTAGACATCATTGCCATTTAAATATTATAGTAGCTTAGACTGAATTGTCTTTCCTTTGTTTAAATACCTAAGTTTAGGGAACTTTATCTACATCCCAGTGAATTTGCATGATTCCATTGACATTTGGGTCAGCATTTAAATTTTTTGCTTTGTAACTTTTACAATTCAAAACAAATCTTTAAACTGATAGAGAGTGAACTACCTCATTTGCACATTATCTGGTTTATAACAGCATCTTCAGGTTCTGATACCCATTGATCCAAATTAAGATAATTAATTCTTCCAAGTGGAAATCAAGCAATTCCCATATATTTTCATTTTCTAATTCATCAAAAGAAATATTTCTTTCATTTTTTTCCCTTCTATAATATTCTGCTTTGGCAGAAAAAAAACATTCAAACTTAATAGTTGCATAATTTGGCAAAATATTCTTCTACACTCCTACATCCTCACCTGTATTGGCTACCTTTCTGATAGTTTTAACATTTCTTTTTATTATTGAAAAAATAAGTTCCAAGTTTTCTCCCTCCCTCCATTTCCTCTTCTGCTCCATTGAGTAGGCAAGGAATGTGATATGCATTTTAAAATTAAGTTATGCAAAACATATTTGTATATTAACCACTTTGGACCAAAAAAAGCAAGAACAATAAAAGGGAAAAATAAAACAAAACTATATTTTAGCCTGCAGTCAGTGACCAATAATGCTCTTCCTGGAGGTGTGTCAATTTTTCTTTATGAGTTTGTCTTGTATTATTACATTGGTCAGAGTAGCTAAGTCTTTCACAGTTGACTATTGTTGCAATATTGCTATTATTCTGTACAGTGTTCTCAGTTCTGCTTACTTCACTTTACATCAATTCATATAAGCCTTCTCAAGTTTTTTTTTTTTTAAACATCGCCCTCATCAAAATAATATATCATAACTTGGTTAGTAATTTCTCAATTGGGGTTTCCTTTAAGTTTCCTATTATTTACCATTTTTTAAAAAAGCTTCTAATAAATGTTTTAGACCTTTTCTGGACCTTTTTGTTTTCCTTTGATCCCTTTGGAATACTGATCTTGTAGTTTTTTGCCCTAATCTTAATTTTTAAAGATATTGAACCTATCAGTGCTAGCAAAAAAAAAAAAATTCAACACCTACTTCATTTCCATTTTTCCCTATCTGAAATAAACATGGATATATTTGTTTGTTTGTTTTTCTGAATGACTACTTTGCCATATTTTGCTGCAATCTTCAATCCAAAAAACTAAAAGATATTCCATTTCTATAGTTGTAACACTTCTGTTATATATAGTTGTTTGCAATACATCCACATACACAAGCACAAAAACCCCCAAACATCTCATGGAGTCTATTAATTGTTCTTTCTTTATTGCTATAACTATAATTTCTATTTTATAATTTAACAAAATAATAGTTATGATCAGGAATATTCTTGCTTTATCCTTAATCTTGTTAGAAAGCCTTTTTATCACTTACCTATAATATTAGTTCTTTGTTTTAGATTGATAGTCATTATGATTAAATATTAAGAAAAATGTCATTTGTTCTGATAATTTTTAGAGTTTATTATTAAAAATGAATATTCTTGTCAGAAGCTATTTCTTCATTCATTGATATAATGTGATATTGTTTTCCTTAATAAAATAGTGTACTTATCCTTTATAACAGTAAACTACCTCAAGGTCCTCTTTTTATTTTAACTCCCTATGTTTTTTAAAGGCATTATAGGAATTTTAAAATCTTTGTTAATATATTTTTATTTTCAAAATACATGCAAAGATAGTTTTCAACATTCATCCTTGCAAAATCTTGTATTCCAAATGTTTCTCCCTCCCTTCCCCCATTCCCCTCATCTAGACAGCAAGCAATTTAACATAGATTAAATATGTATAATTCTTCTAAACATCTCCACATTTGTCATGCTACACAAGAAAAATCAGATCAAAAAGGAAAAAAAATGAGAAAGAAAAAAAAAACAAGCAAGCAAGCAACAACAAAAAGTGAAAATATTATCTTGTCATCCACAATCAGTTCCCATATTTCTTTTTCTGGGTGCAGATGGCTCTCTCCATCACAACTCTATTGGAATTTTCCTGAATTACCTGATTGATGAAAGAGCCAAATCCATCACAGTTAATCATCACATGATCTTCCTGTTGTATGCAATGTTTTCTTGGTTCTACTCACTTCACTTAACATTAATTCATGTAAGTCTCTCCAGGCCTTTCAGAAATCATCCTGCTGATCATTTCTTATAGAAAAATAATATTCTTTTACATTTAGATACCATAACTTATTCAGCAATTCCCCAACTGATGGGCATCCACTCCCTTTCTAGTTAGTTCCTTGTCACTACAAAAAGAGCTGCTACAAACATTTTTGCACATGTGATTACTTTTCCCTTTTTAATGATCACTTTGGGGTACTGACTCAGTAGAGACACTCCTGGATCAAAAGCTATGCACAGATTCAGAGCCCTTTGGGCACAGTTCCAAATTACTCTCCAAAATGTTAGATAAGTTCACAATTTCATCAACAATGTATTAGTGCCCCAGTTTTTTCATATTGCCTCCAACATTTATTAATATTTTTTCCTAAGACCTTGTGGTTCTGAGATGACACATTTTTTTCTTCCCTCTTTATAATATAAAGCTTTTATTTTCATATAGCTCATTTAATTTGATCAATTATGTTTCTCTTCACACATGGCTTCCCTTTTACATCAAAAACCTTGAAAGTCCTTTATTCCATTAAATATCATTTCTCCTAACATCGTTAAGGATTATCCTCAGTTTGGAGGGGGGATGTTTTTCTTATCTATAAGTCTTTATTTTTTGCCTTTTGAAATTTGCATGATTATAGTACAAAATAGGAAGAATTCCAAGAAACAAGGGAACTCATTTACACTGAAAAAGAGTATATACGTATATGCTTTATATATGTATATATATATATATGTGTGTGTGTGTGTGTGTGTGTGTGTGTGTATTAAAGATACATACACACACACACACACACATATATATATAGAGAGAGAGAGAGAAAGCACATATAAGAATATAGATTCAATAATGTAAATGGAAAGAGCAAAGAATTGAAATTAAACATTGTCTAATTATTAGAGTAAGCCTGGCCCAGAGAAAATTTAAGAAAATGAACAATTTTTCTTTCTTTGCAAAGGGGGAGAATGTATCTAATATTCCACATAATATTAGACAGAATAGATCTATTGTCAAAAAGTTCTAAATAATTTTCTCTTCTTTTTATTCTTTATTAAAGGGTATTGTCACTGGGTAGGGTAGGGGAATGAAATATGTATGGGAAAGTAAGGTAATATCATTGAAAGTGAAACAAATTGGGGCAGCTAGGTGGCAAAGTGGTTAGAGCACCAGCCCTGAAGTCAGGAGGGCCTGAGTTCAAATCTGGTCTCAGACACTTCCTAGCTGTGTGACCCTGGGCAAGTCACTTAACCCCAATTGCCTCAGCAAAAAGCAAAAAAAAAAAAAAAGTGAAACAAATTAATATGTATCTCTTTCCTTTATTGCAAAATAGTTTCAGTTAACTGATTCTTTCAAAGGTCTCTGATAATCTTTAAATTGTCATATATATTGATTTCATTTAAATTTAGAGTCATGAAATAACTTCAATATTCCAAACTGTTAATCATTTTCTCCCTTTATATTTGTGACCTAAGACAGCATGCCTTCTTGCTCTTCCCCTTCTTCTTTAGCTACTGCTTTTCCATTTCCTTCCTTGCTCCATATCCACTTCTCATCTCATTAAATTAAATACTTCCCATGGTTCAGGTTTGGGCCTTTGGGGACAATGTTGATCATTTATATAGTTCCAATTAGCACCTCTACTTTAATTACTTCAAAATATTATCTCTAGCCCACCCTCCCTTAAATTCCAGAGCTAGCCTAAAAAACAGCTTCATCAAGACAGGTGAAACATTTTTTAGAAAAAAATGATATATTACTTAATATTTACATTAACACTCTCAGATGATGTTGTCCTGGATATTACAGTGAAATTACCTTATCTGATCCAGATGCAATATGATTATATTCATACCAAAATCTGGGTCTTTCTCAAATTGTTCAAAAATAAATTTCACTTGATTTATAAATTCCCATGATTTTCAGTTATCAATCTCCCCACTCCCACAATATCTCAGATAGTATTTTTTTCTACAGCACTCCAATTCATTTATAAAGTATTTTTATTGTTTGTGGAGGTGTTCTAATCCTTACCTAGATTATAAACTTCATAAGAGTAGCAATCGTAAGAGTAGTATTGTCCATATTTTGTATCTCATCTAGGGCCGGATTAATAAAAATTGATTAGAATTAATTATTTTTAGATGACTTTGTTATATTCATTTTGTTTCTTCTGAAATATGACTTTTATTTTGAGATAATATATGAGTTTTCTTCAGATGTGTGATCTTTGTTTAATTTATTTAACTTTTAATTTCTGCAAACTATTTTATTATTTATAATTTCCTGAAACAAAAATATATGCCTTTTTATGCCCCAACCCCTGAATGAGATGCAAAAATATATAAGAAAAGACAGGAACATGAGAATCAATAATAAATAATAGCTTTTTAATAAAAGAGTCATCAGTTTTTGTTTATTAGGATATTTTGAACTTTTTCTAAATTGTCTCAGTGGAAATGCTTCACTTTTCTCAGCAAAAAGCACAAAAAAAAAATGATGATTTCTTTCCCTATCATATTTATATTATTCTATCATACATTTCTGGAATTTCTGTGGGTCTGATAGGGAATACTTAGATTGTTTCCTTTGGGAATGTCATTAGAACCATAAAGCATATATATATATATATATATATATTTATTTATTTATTTATTTTATTTTTTTATTTTTTTATTTTTTTTTGGTTTGCTAAATTCTCTATGGCATGTGAGCAGGAAAACAAAGGTTTCGATCTTGCCACTGAGGTAGATGAAATATTAGTGATTTTTTATTTATTTATTCCTTTATCTATCATCTAGATTTATTATGTCATGAAGTTATAGACATAATCTTTGTACATTTCTGGGAAATAATGAGTCTTTCAATTCCAATAATATCATATTCATTTATTATGATGATTTGTAAAAGTATATCTTTGTTTCACAAATATATGTATGTATAATTATTGATTTTATCATATTAATATTATTTAATATAGTAGCAATATTACTATAGTATATAAAATTTCTATATATTGCTATAATATTAAATATTATGGCTAGTAATATAATTTTGCTAATTAAAAGAGTAATGATTTTAATACTTATCAGTATTATCAGTCTTCAGACACAGAGACTTAGAAATATTTTGAGTAAATGTTTCAAAGACCATTTTGAATTATAGCCAAAAAACAGGAAATAGCTATTAGCAAATTTAACTAATTACTGTTGTGTTTAATGTATTGTCAACTAAATTTTTTTTATTCTGAAGTTTTATAGAACACTGAAATCATTATAGACTGTCAATGAGATAATCTGGTATGCTTGAATTATTCAGCTGTGTGTGAAATGAATGCATATTTCACAACAAGGTTCTTTCCTGTCAATATTTTTCCAGCACATCATTTTTCAATAAGATATAGTATTTTAAAATTAAAGAAAAATTAATTAGCCTTTAAAATAGAAGTAGCAAATAGATTGGTAATTAATGTACTTGCTAATGACTCTCCTCTAAAAGGATAGAGAGAAAGTCAGGAGAAGAAAAATAGAAAACACTTTTCAGACTAGCTAGTTTATTCTCTATTAATATTACATTTCCCAAATATCAAAAGAGAAATTTAAATTGAAGTGATATGTGTCTTGGATTCTAAATCAGAGGACTTGGAATTTAATCTTGCCCCCCCCTCCTTTTTTAAAGCTACTTACATTAGCTTGGATAAATCCTTTAACAACTCTAGGACTCAATTTCCTAATCTGTAAAATGAGGACATTGAATTAGATGAAATTTAAAATAATACCAACTATTTATAAAATACCCAATGAACTTTATACATATCTCTTATTTTATATGTTTTTTTAGATTCTTTTCAACTCTAAATCTTAATAAGTAATGAAATAATGAAAACAACAACAAAAATATACATTTATATAGCATATAGCACTTATTATGTGCCAGGGACTCTGCCAGGTGTTTTAAAATTAGTACCTCACAACATAGTGCTAATATTACCTGCATTATATGTGTACGTATATATATATATATATGTATATATATACATATATACAAACAGATTTATATGAGTTATATAACTATATATACACATATATAAACATGCATATACATCTATAGATATAGATATAGATATATAAACAGATTCAAATGACTTTCTCAGGATCACACAGCTAAGAGATGTCTGAGTCAAATTTGAACTCAAGTCTTTGTGTTTCTAGGCTTACTAGCTCTACCCACTGACCCTTTGAACCAAGAAAGTTCTGCTTATCCTAATCATTAAATGTAAACAAGGAAATTTGAACATCCCAGATCTCAAAATAATTTGAGCTGACAAGTCTAGCTCTGAATGAGAAAACATATCTCCTATAAATTCTTCTACTGAAAATAGGTAATTTAGCTTTTTTCTTTCTGATAGAAAAAATATATATAAAATGAATAATTAATAAATATTAGTTTGATTCATCCTTTTCTTGAGAATAACAACCTCTTTTGCCACAAAAAGAAGTTTTGAAATTTCCTATTTTATTTAATATATATAATCTTAATTATGACATATTAATAACATATTTTCACTGAGACTGTAAATGCATTTTAAATGTTGTACTAGAAAGCTTTGTAGCTCTCTGTATCTAATCAGTCTCAATCCAGATCATGTTTATTCATCTTTTTTTACTTCATATTATGGGTGCAATAATCAAATTAATAGTATAACATAATTGTTCCCTAGGAAGTTATTAGTTGCCTTATGGATCCACTTACTATGTGTGTGACTTACCAGGCCAAAATTATCTTCCCTGTTCACTATTCCCTTTTATGATGTTTCCCCTATTAGAAGTTAATGTCCTTGAGAACTGGGCTGCCTTTTGTTTTTGTTCATATTCAGAGCAGGTAACATGGGATTGGCACATATTAAATGACAAATTAATGACTTTTCATCCATTTATTTATTAAGTTGTTATATCTTTGAGGGACAGGTAGTTGGAGCAGTGGATAGAGTCCCAGCCCTAAAGTGAGGAAGACTCTTCTTCTTGAATTTAATTCTGACCCTAGACACTTGCTAGCTGTGTGACCTGGAGCAAATCACTTAAACTTGTTTCCCTCAGTTTTCTCATCTATAAAATGAGCCAGAGAAGGAAATGCGAACCATTCTAGTATTCTTTTACGGAATCCCCAAATGAGGTCATAAAAAGTCAGACATGACTGAAAAATGACTGAACAATCTTTCTTTGAACATGGTCTCATGTGGTTTTTGTCTTTGTACTAGCTAAGGTTGTAAAAGCAAGGGAGTTTTAATTTTCTTCTATTTTTTACATTTAATCTTGGATATAAAAAAAATTTTTTACTCATGGCTGGAGATGTGAGAGAGAAAATTGAAAGCTTTTAAATTATTTCTAATGAAGCAAAATAGTCTATTGTATTTACAATGGTGATAACCTTAAGAAATAGTTATGTAATGAAACACTTATGCACCATAAAATTCAATAAAATAAATTTATTTACTTTAATAAGAGATGGAAATTATATAATTAATAATTAAAAATAGAAGCTGCCTCTATATTCCCATGGTTGTAATGTCTTGCATTGCAGTGGCAATTCCACTAAAACTTCAATTTTTTTAATAGGATAAACTTTTTAGACCTCATATAATGAGAAAATAATATTAATGGTTGAACAATCACTTCCCAAAAACAATAGAATTACAAGACAGCCTATTTTCTTAGAGAGAAGGCATTCCTACCTGTGTAAAATCAATGTTGTTCCTACTTCAGAATAGAATTTAAATTATGTAGAGATGTTCCAGTTGTTTATATTGTAGCAACTAGAGATGACTGAGAGTTTTATATTTTATTATTATTTCTATTAAGAAAATCAAAACAAAACACCTCCCCCCCCAAAAAAAACCCAAAAACAAACAACACACTTTTAAATGCTCCATGGTTCCAAATTATATCAGAAGATTCTAAAGGGCATGTCATCTATTGAAACAAAAAAGGACATCACTAACATTTGCAAATGCTCATGACACAGGGATATAATTAAGAATAATAGCTGGCATTTGTATATCACCTTAAGTTTTGTGAAGTACTTCATATATTCATACATGTGCATAATCTCATTTGATGTTCACAGCAAGCTTGGAAGGTAACTGCAAATATTATCCCAATTTCATAAATGAAGAAATGAATCATTGAGATATTAAGTGCCTAGAATTCCAGCACTAACATCCATATCTAGTTATAAATCTACATTTACATCTAATCTATGTTCTTATATCTATCTATCTATTTATCTATCTATTTCTCATAGTTAGGTAGTATAGTGATATATATTCTTTCATTCAAGAAAATTTCAGGTAGTTATTAGTTCTGTGATTCAGAACATCATTCTTGATGTTTGAAAGGGTACGTACATACATACATAGACACATATCCATATATAAGTGTGTATATAGAGGAAACAAACTATTTGCCCTTTTCTATTAAGTCCTAAAAACTGAGTTTATAAGAAGTTTTAATCAGCCTTTAGAAGAGAGCTTCTGAAAAATGATTACTTCAAGATCCAGTACCCTCAGATCAAGCTTGTGTTGTCTTTGAATTCAGCTTCCTGTTATAGTGAACACTCTCTATCATTCTAAGTTTTAATATCTGAAACTTAGTCCATTCCTGGGTAAGGGCTATGCAAAGAGTATTTTCCAGTAACTACCAAATAACTCTCAGATCCAAGATACCCTAGTTTTGTTTGTTTTTTTTTTTCAAATCCATGTCAATTCTTTTTATCCCAAGTAGATGAATAGGTAAGAAAATAGACAGATATAATTTAATAAAATTAAATTCAAAGATAAGAGAGACTTCTAATGCTAAAGCACATTTTTGTCCCTTCATACACATATATGGGCAACTAAAATTTAAAGGAACTATGAAATCAAATTAAAAAGTAATGTATTCAAACAATTGCTTTCTGAATCTTCCTTAATTTTGATTCTTTAGAGATTGTGATATTCCAAGATTTAGAACTATAGAGCATGACAGGAGAATTTTGGTATTTTAAAAAAGAAAATTCTATTGTGCATGTTTACATATATATATATGCATATGTGTGTACATGTATGTATAAGCAGCTAAAGATTTACACTGTGAAATCTCTCAAGTGAAATCTATTATATTTCCTTCCTTCTTTTCAGTTCAGTTCCCAATTTGTTCTCAAATTCTCTCTCTCTCTCTCTCTCTCTCTCTCTCTCTCTCTCTCTCTCTCT
>JAJPUD010002756.1:92540-129168 GCA_023553655.1 Myrmecobius fasciatus
TCTCTCTCTCTCTCTCTCTCTCTCTCTCTCTCTCTCTCTCTCTCTCTCAGTAGTAATTGAAATAATACTGACATATAAGTTTTCCATCTGGAGAAGGCCACTTTGCTATTTTACACTTTTATTTCTTTGAGTTTCTTCTTTTCTCTTATCACCTTCCTCTCCCTTTCTTTATAAGAATAAGGCTAATGATAGTACTTGTATAAAGGAAAAGGAAAAGTATACTTCTTAAAGTAAACTTAGACATAACATAAAATTGGCATCATCAATACCCCAAATCCTTGAAAATCTATAGAGGATATCATATTTGACAAGTCTCTATCCACAGCTTCATATTCCTATAATAAATTCTACTTTTCCTCAAGGATCAACATTCATAGGATCATATATGTAGAGCTAGAAGAGACCTCAAAGGCTATCTAGTTCCTCTTTTGGCAACTGAAAAATCAAGACCTAAAGAAGTTAAGTGATTTGTTTAATATCATTCAATTATCAGAATGGATATTTAAATTGTCTTCCAAATTTAAAGGCATTACTGTTTATAATGTACATTCACATTTCACTTTTATAGTATTTCATTTATATAACAATTTTTCATTCATATAACATTCAAAATTCATGTTAAAATATTTCTCTTCAGATTTTTTATTTCAATATCATTATTTCCTATTATCTTTCCTTGTTCATTTATAATTTTTGTCTTGTATTATCAATTAAATTAATGTAGCTTTTATTTAATATAATAATGCTTCAGAGACCTCTAACAAATGGGACAAAGGAATGAGCACTTAAGATATAAATGTGAAGAATATTATTATTATGATTGTTGTTTGTAAATTAGAAAAAATGGGGACTTTTTAATCAGTTAGTTTATAATAAGGATTTGGACATAGGAAATCTTATAAGCAGAAGGAATAATGAACTATGAAGACTTTAAATCAAGGGAACTATTCAGGCTGATAAGTTGACCAATGCCTATATTATTCAATTTGGTTAAGGTATGAGCAACATACCTTTGCCTGATGTCCTAATTAAGGTAGTTGTGGACAACAAATTTTGGGTGAAGAGGATTTTGGAAAAATTTGAAATGATTTTGTAGTTAGTCACTGGCTTTGGGAAAGGGCTGGGAGGTATATGATGTGCAACTCTCAGGTTGGGAAGTATTTCTCCCTTCCTGTTTTCTGTAAGAGATGATCTAAAATCCCAATATTTATCTTGAGGAAAGTTTCATTCAAAAAAGCTTCCTTCTTTTTGTTTCTAAGTTGTTTACCAGTATATACTTATGTATTCATATAAAGATCTCACTAGAACACATAATATACATATATAAAAACATGCATACATATATATAACTTTAAATATAATTTTTTCTATGTTCTTTTGTAAATTGGAATTGTATTTTTTAGTTAGGCATTAAGAAAAGAATTGGTGAAAATTTAAAAAAATTGTAGAAAGAAGATAAAAGCTGGGCAGCTTGGTAAAGCTAGACTAGTATTCACATTAACATTGTTTTCTTCATCCTCCAAGAACTAAGCAGGGTATTATTCCAAGGAAAAAGAAGTGGTTTCTCACAAGTTGTGTCAAAAAGAAGACTGGCAGTCTTACAAAAAAAAATCTAGCAAAACTCTCATCTTTATTTCTTTATTGAGATTAGTTTTAACAGTTGATTGATGAAGTTAGTGACCAGAAGGATGTTGTCTCTAACATAGGTTTCAGATAGGCCAGACTTAATTTATTGTACTTCCTTTATGATACCTCATCAATCTTTCTACTTTCCTCCCAAAGACAGGCACATATAAAATACCTTTCCAAAACTGACTAATCATAATTGATAAAATTGATACATATTTCTTAGAGAACAACAGGAAGGGTGGAGAAGAATGTATTCGCAGCTCAGCTTAATGCTAAATCATGATTAATCTTGGTTAGCATATTCAAATGTGTAAAAATGGCTCTAAGTATAATTGATTCATCTAAGTTCTGTTATTGGGCTATTGAACAGCAAGTTGATAAGACAGAATTGCTAACTTAACATCTAATAATTTAAAGAACTTATCATTTAGTTGGCTAATAGGAAGTTAATGTGAATGTTAATTCTAATTCTACCTGGGTCAGGAATTACAGGTTTTTTGATGTGTTGATTTTGTTCTTCTATTGATTTCTCTCATTCTCTTATCCCTTTTAATGAAACATGATAATCATCTTCTAGATATCTTTTATTTGCTTAGTTTAATGATTCTCAAACTGTAGCCCAGGGACCCCTGGTGATCACTGAAACCCATTCAGGGAGTGTATAGGTTAAAATTTCCTTCATCATAATATTAAACTGTTTTTAGTTGCTGACATAGTAAATATATATAGATAAAACCCACATGAACAGAATAACTCTTCAATACTTTTTAACAAAACAAATAGTCCTGGGGCATTTGTACAGATTCAGTTAATGGTATCCTGCTTAGTTTGTAATATCTTGAAAATTAATCATTTTATTCTAGGTGATATAATTTGGCATTTGCATTTCTCTGGGACAATTCCCTTTGTCCCCCTGCCAGATCATCTTAGTTTTTATTTTAGAGAATTCCTCAAATACAATTTCCAAATTATTCTACAGAATAGTTGAATCAGTTCACAATTCCACCAACTTTGCATTGAGCTAGTAATATACTTTGGCTAACTATTAAAAGTAAACCCAGTGTTCAAAGGGCCTGGTGAGATGAAGTCTTAATGACCATGTTATTAATTACTATCCTGAAATTAGGGTAATTTTTTAATGGGAATTTACTTTATAATTCGGGGCATGCCTTCCCTTGAAAGCCCTACTGAAACTATTTTCAATTTTTTTTTTATTATGAAACCCTAGCCTTTCCAGAGAAACAAGAGGAACGTATTAATATAGCAACTAGTTTTATTAAGTTGACCACTTAGATGAATTCATTGTTTTCTCCATTTGGATATGAACTTTTTTGTGAGTAGTAGCCCCACTATCTGGCACATGTAGGCATTTAATAAATGCTTCCTGATTGAATGAGTGATTCCTTTCTATAATCAGTAATATTTATTAAATACAATGTTTAATTACAGCTAGAGAAACAAAAAAATAGGTAAAAGACATTTCCTTTAAGAAATTTAAAATCTCATTGGGAAAACAATATATGAACAAACATATTCAAAGCAAGCTGTATACAAGATCAGTAGGAAATAATTAACTAGAAGGAAGTCACTAGAATTAAAAGAGTTGGGGAAGGCATCCTGGAGAATGTGGTATTTTAGTTGAGACTTAAAGGAATCCAAGAAGGTCAGTAGGCAGACATGGGGGATAGCCAGAGAAAAAGCTCAGGGCCAAGAGAGGGAGTATTGTGTAATTCTTTTTTTCACATATACAAATGAATTTAGCTGAGTTAGCCCAAGGCCTTGCTTTATATAACATTTTTTTTAAATGATTAAATCAAAAACAGCGCATTTAGTTAAGAGAAAGAGATATTAGTATGTATTTTGACATGAACTACAGTTTAATATTTAAATAAATCTCTCAAACAATTTCATAAGTTGTCTTTTGAAATCACATGGTGTCTTTCAGAATATGACATGGGAAGCCTGAAAAGCATCACCTCACACTTTTTCCCCCTCAAGGATTATGTCAAATGAATAGGATTTATTTTTAGGAGAAAGCCTTGGCACAGAAACATAACTCAATTTTATAAAAGATATAAAAATGTGATATTACATAATGCTTTAGAAATTATATGAAAAATGCTTCATAGATGATTTTATGGTTGTTAAAATATATATCCATTGAGGTGAAGAACCAAAATGTGGCAATGAAATATTTGGTGGTATGCATTTCTTTGGGTCTTGGCCATTTTTCTTATTATTTTAATGTATGTTACCTCATAAAAATAAAATATATGAGAAAAAAATTGACCTTGTTTGTTGATGATTCTCAAGTTCTTATATACAAATCGGATGCTCAGTCCTTGAAGAGATTCCTTAGTCTGCTTAGCAATGATTGCTTGTTTTTTTTTTTTTTTCCTTTCAGAGTCCTGAAGAGATAGCCACAAACCCAATTTCTCCTATTAAATCAGATGAATTTTGACAATACAATAGGCTAAGATTATCTACATTAAGGAAGACTTTATTGCTTTCTAAAGACAACCTTACTTATCGGCTAACAAAACTTTGTTAATAAATAAAATAATAATTAAAGCACACAAAATGGGAGGATTTTGGTGCATACAGATTTATGTTTGTCTTGCAAAGATAATTGAAATTTTTGATTAAAGTCTCCAAATTCTTATAAGAGAAAGAAATAAGCTGGAAAAAAGTATATTATAGCAATCTCCTTATTAGTTTCTCTGTTTCTACTTTTACTGCACTATAAACCCTACTTCACATTACTGCCAAAAGATCCTTTCAAAGGCAATGTTCTGATGTCATTCCCATACACAAAATCTTAAGTGATTCCATACTGTCTTTAGGATGAAATGTACACTCTTATAACCCAGAATTTATGATCCTCCACAGACTACATCCAACTTATATTTCCATGCCTGTTTCATTCTTTCTTCCTTGGACATACTGTTCAAGCCAAATTGGATTAGTAATTGTAGCCTGATTTTGTCTTAGATTCTCTCATTTCTGTGCATGTGTGTGTGTGTGTGTGTGTGTGTGTGTACACATACATACACAGACACATATTTTCAAATTGCATTCAATGCACAAATTACAACATTCTTCATATTCAATTTTTAAACCTCTTCAAGGTTCAAGTGCTAACTTCTCTACTATGCTTTCCCTTCTCAAATTTATCGAAATCATTTTGTCAGAAAATCTCCTTAGTTCTCCAACAGAATATCTTATATATACTAATTTATACATGGGTTATATCCCTTATAGTACATGTTAAGTTCCTTAGGGTAGTGACTATCTCCCTAGTTCATCTTTGTATCCTTAGCATTCAATATCCATAATAACTATAACTAATGTTTTTACCTCACTCAATGTATAATTAAATGAGTTCTGGATTATTTTCCTTCATATTTAAAGGGATTTGGAGTTATCAATAAAGTCAGATTACCAAATCAATGAATTTGTACTCTAACCCTAAGGGGTTTGAGGGTATCTATCATTCTCTAAAAAGAGTACACTAAAGGAATCTTCTTCTCAAATTTATTCCCATTATAATTATGTCCCTAATTTCCAATAGAGTCTTATTGGGGAGAAACATGCTCAATGCTAAACACTAGAAAGTATAGGAATAAATAGGCTTTTCCTTAAAATGATTAGTAGTATCTACTTAAAAGTATCAGCAAGCATCATATGTAATGGAGTCAAACTGGAACCATTCCCAATAAGATCAGGAGTGAAACAAGGCTGCCCACTGTCACCATTATTATTTAATATTGTCTTAGAAATGTTAGCTTTGGCAGTAAGAGAAGAAAAAGAGATTAAAGGAATTAGAATAGGCAATGAGGAAACCAAATTATCACTCTTTGCATATGACATGATGGTATACTTAGAGAACCCTAGAGACTGGACTAAAAAATTACTAGAAACAATTCACAACTTTAGCAAAGTTGCAGGATACAAAATAAATTCACATAAAACATGCTCAATGCTAAGTAATTTTCATTTCATAAGAAATGAATCAACTTTTGGTGATAGTCCAAAAATAAAAGACTTGTTTTCTGGTGAGATATGAAAAGGTAGAATGTAAAGCACTGAAGCAGACTGGTAATTTAGATTATTTTCAAGATTCCTGCAGTAACTTCAAACTTTATGTGTGTTTTGAGGCTGAAGATGTAGGAAAAGTTTGTAGGTCTCTGGAAACAGAACAAATTGCACTTATTGAAAGTAATTTTAACACCAACTTGATTGAGTAATGTATTCTTTATTACGAGTCTACTCAAGCAAGAGATAAAAGTCAGTATGATGGTAGGGGAAAATTGGCAGAATAAATAGAAATAAAAACAAGTAGTTTTGAAATTTTTAATTGGAAATAGTTTGGGATTAGATTTGATTTGGGGCTAAAACTTTCCTTTTAGTTACCACTCAATATAGAATGAATCTGATTATATGACATTGGGAAGAAAGTAAGGATAATTAAGGAAAATGATTTTAGATTTCATTATCTACAAGTAGATAAAATAAGAATTTCTTGGAATGTTGTTTTATCATGCTTAATATTCTGACTTTCTAACCTTCTGCTTAGGAATGCCCAACTCTAATGATAATATGTAGCTACACATAAAGCAATGCATATCCACGTGGTGGGTTAGAAAGATCATTGGATTTGGATTTGGAGGATATGCATTCAAATTCAAGGTCTCCTCCTTACTATTTGTGTAACTGTAGGCAAGTCATTTAATTCATTTCAACAAAGATGTTAAGGAAACTCCCACAAAGTCAGGTTGGTGACAGGGAGTCCTGTGCTGCATGGTGACTGCCAGATTTCATTCTGGATTAGCCTGAATGAAAAGTGGAGTTGATATGAGATTTTTTTTTTCCTGCTTTGTAAGAACTACACATTGTTCCCATACTATCCTAGCGAAACTGACAAGTATATATGGTCCCCACACTATCTTAGGAAGATGTAGGGAGACCAAAGGAGAGAGTGTAGGAAGAGACAGAGAATGACAAAAAAGAGATAGAGACAGAGGCAGATACAAAAATGAAGAGATATAGAGACAGAGACAAGCCTATCAATAAATTTAGACATTTCATGTAGATATACATATATCAAATTCACATGTCATCTTAAATTTAGTACATACCCACTATGAGTAAGGTACTGTACTAATAATGCAAAATGGTCTCTGCCCTCAAGGAAACTGAAAGATATAACATGTAATGAGATAAACAAATAAATTGCATAAATAAAATAATTGCAACATGAGAGAGCAATGACATCAAGAAGTTCCTTATTTAGGAGATAACATCTAAGTTGTGATTTAAAAGAAGCTAACATTTGACTGCTAATGTGAGAAACATACTTTTAAAAATAATTCCCCACTTTTTATCTAAAATCAGACTAAGATAAATTTTAGCCCTCATGATGCATCTTATTTTTTTATTGTTCTCAAACACTTCTAAATATCACAATACCTCTGTTTATGAGAAAATGGTAGAAAGTCTATCTAGATATGGGGGACCCACTTGTTCAAAGGTAGCAAGGCAGAATATGAAATGCTTTACATAAAAAGGAATCATTCATTTATTTGTCTTAGTCACAATTTCTTTCAACAATTCAGTGAGTTAGTTGAATTTCAGCTCAAAGTTCCATAATCTGTTAAATACTATACTACATGTGGTAACTATTATCTTTTATGCAATAGGTGCTCTAATGTTCTAGAACATTTTGTAATAATGCCTTCATTGGCTCACTAAAAGCTATATCACAGCAGGGTGGTGGAAGAGAAATTTTAGGAAAAGCTATTCACAGAACTGACACCTATTTTTTTTAAGGAGTACAATAGTGCTTTCATTTCTTGGAAAGAAGAAGGAAGTTATTGTAAGTGTAATTGCATTCATACTGCTATTAAGAATAAACTAAGTTTTTCCAAATTCAAATATTTTGCAAAAGATAGAGCAGATCAATCCAATATGATGATCCTGACTGGCTAAATAATTTTTTTCTTTAAAGGACCAAATTTTGTTAAAATTCACTTAATTTTTTGTTGTACTATAACTTTGCTTGAATTTTTCTGGAAAGAGGCTGACCTTAAAGGATTGTGTTTTTAAAAGGGAAATTATTGATTTAATAGGACTGTAATTGTATTTGATTTGCCAATGACTAGAAATTATACAACACAGTCTTGGAAAATCTAAAGTTATGTCTTGTTTTTCTCCCACAAATAAATTTCCCTATTGATATATTTCTTAAGGATACACCAAAACCTGGCTTTTTTTTTTTGCACTTGACACACTTGAAATGAACCATGCTCAGACATTTAGAGCATTTTGCTCTTGATATGGCAAGAATACAAGTTTATCCTCTCACCTCTTTATTGCTGAAAATTAAACTAGAAGAGTTGAATGTGCCTAAAATATGGTTGCCCTTCTTGAGAATTTTTTTATTCTAATATTCTTCTTCTTTTTTTTGCTACTTCCACTCTTTAGAAATAAACAGCTAGACAAATCATTTACAAATAGTATTTTCATTGTGCCTTGCTAAAAAAAAAAAAAAAACAAAAAAACCAACTTTGTATTGCTTACAAAATCTAATGCCTGGGCTTTTAAATTACTAAATTATCTGACTTAACTTATCTATATTTTATATAGCTTTGCTTTGTTTTGAACTTACTATGATCAAACTGATTACCTCATTGTCTTCACACATACCATTGTCAGTGTCCCCTCCATGACTTTATCCATATAATTTTTCCAATGTAGAATGGTTTCTCTGTTAAAAATCATAGACTATGAAACTAGTCCATATTCAATTCTCTCTTTTCCATGAGGTTTCTTTGATGAGAAAATATGCTATATTTAAAATACATTTTTATTTTTTTTACTTCTGAAGAATTTTTTTTATTTGCATAACATATGCGGGGGTAATACTTCAACAATAACCCCTACACAGCTTTCCACTACAATCTTTTCCCCCCAACTCCCCACCCCTCCCCTAGATGGCAGGATATCCACTACATGTTAATTATGTTAAAATATTGGCAAACCGAATATATGTATACATATTTCCAAACCTATCACTGTTGTGCAAGAAAAATCCCATCTACACAAACGATATATCAGATAAAGGAAACACAATGCAAGCAAACATCAATCAAGGAGTATGAGAATGTTATGTTGTGGTCCACATCCCGCATCCCTCTCTCTGGGTGTATATGGCTCTCCTCACTGAACAATTGGAGGTGGTTTGAAACATTTCATTGTTGAAGAGAGCCATGTCCATCAGAATTGATCGTCATATAGTACTGTTGTTGCCGTGTATAATGATCTCCTGGTTCTGCTCATTTCACTCAGCATGAGTTCATGTAAGTCTCTCCAGGCCTCTCTGAAATCATCTTGCTGGTCATTTCTTACAGAACATTAGTATTCCATAATATTCATATACCATAATTTATTCAGCCATTCTCCAATTGAAGGGCATCTACTCAGTTTCCAGTTTCTAGCCACTACAAAAAGGGCTGCCACAAACATTCTTGCACATGTGGGGCCTTTTCCTTCCTTTATGATTTCTTTGGGATATAAGCCCAATAGAAATGCTGCTGGGTCAAAGGGTATGCACAGTTTGATAACTTTTTGAGCATAGCTCCAAATTGTTCTCCAGAATGGCTGTAGCCATTCACAGCTCCACCAACAATGCATCAGTGTCCCAGCCCTCCCACAACCCCTCCAACATTCATCATTAACTTTTCCTGTCATTTTAGCCAATCTGACAGGTGTGAAGTGGTACCTCAGGGTTGTCTTGATTTGCATTTCTCTGATCAATAGTGATTTGGAGCACCTTTTCATATGACTATAAATAGTTTTAATTTCATCCTCTGAAAATTGTCTGTTCATATCCTTTGACCATTTATTGATTGGAGAATGGCTTGAATTTTTATAAATATGAAACAATTCTCTATATATTTTAGAGATGAGGCCTTTATCAGAACCCTTAAATGTAAAGATGATTTCCCAATTTATTGCTTCCCTCCTAATCTTGTCTGCATTGATTTTCTTTGTACAAAAACTTTTTAACTTAATATAGTCAAAGTTATCTATCTGGTTTTCAATTAAGAGTTCCAGTTCTTCTTTGGACATAATTTTTTTCAATCTCCATAGGTCTGAGAGGTAAACTATATTACATTCCTCTAATTTACTTATAGTATCATTCTTTATATCTCGATCATGAACCCATTTGGATCTTATCTTGGTATGTGGGTCAAGCCCTAATTTCTTCCACACTAGTTTCCAGTTTTCCCAGCAGTTTTTGTCAAATAGTGAATACTTATCCCAAAAGCTGGGGTCTTTGGGTTTATCAAAAACCAAATTGCTATAGTTATTGCCTAGTTTGTCTTGTGATTCTATCCTATTCCACTGATCGACTACTCTATTTCTTAGCCAGTACCAAATGGTTTTGATGACCGCTGCTTTATAATATAGTTTTAGATCTGGTACAGCAAGTCCACCATCGTCAGCCTTTTTTTTCATTAATCCCCTTGAAATTCTTGACCTTTTGCTTTTCCAAATGAACTTTGCTACTATTTTTTCTAGATCTGTAAGATAATTTCTTGGGAGTTTGATTGGTATGGCACTAAATAAGTAAATTAGTTTGGGTAGTATTGTCATTTTTATTATATTCACTCATCCTACCCATGAACATTTTAAGTTTTTCCAATTGACTAGGTCTGATTTTATTTTTGTGGAAAATGTTTTGTAGTTTAGTTCATATAGTTCCTGACTATCTCTTGGCAGATAAATTCCCAAATATTTTATACTATCAACAGTTATTTTGAATGGAATTTCTTTTTGTATCTCTTGCTGCTGAACTTTATTGGTAATATATAAAATGCTGATGATTTATGTGGATTTATTTTGTATCCTGCAACTTTGCTAAAGTTGTGAATTGTTTCTAGTAGTTTTTTAGTTGAGTCTTTAGGTTTCTCTACATATATCATCATGTCATCTGCAAAGAGTGATAATTTGGTTTCCTCATTACCTACTCTAATTCCTTTAATCTCTTTTTCTTCTCTTACTGCCAAAGCTAACATTTCTAAGACAATATTAAATAATAATGGTGACAGTGGGAAGCCTTGTTTCACTCCTGATCTTATTGGGAATGGTTCTAGTTTGACTCCATTACATATGATGCTTGCTGAAGGTTTTAAGTAGATACTACTAATCATTTTAAGGAAAAGCCCATTTAATACAGTTTTATTTTAATCTGGATTGGAATCATATTTCTCTCACTCACCACTTCTGTACCTTGGGCAAGTCTGAAAGTCCCAATTTCCTCATGTTTAAAATATGGTAATCAAACCATTTGACTTTTAAGGTCACTTCTACTTTTAAATCTATGATACTATGACTACTCAACCTCCTATTTTCATTCTTTTCTATTATTTTTGTAGTCAATATAAGAACATTTTGCATTTAATTCTTATAAAAATATTTCCTTGGATATTTTTTTCTTTTCTCAACCACATTTCTGATTAATTGTAGTTGGACCCATTTTTAAGTCCCTATTTAACTTTATTCCATATAACCATTGATATATAATAGATGTCTAATTACTCTTCAGCCTTCAATGAATTCTGGTCACTATAGTTAAGCAAATTATGATCTATGGCACAGAAAGAAGTGACAGATGATTTCTGAATTACTATCCGTAGTCTCTACAAATCATGAAAAATAAGAGAGGTGCTATAGTGAAGGAAAAAGGTAATTCTGGTTTTCAAAAAAGGTAAGAGAGAAAAGTTTTCAAAATATATTGGAAAAGTTAAATTTAATTCCTGTCCACATCATTAAATGATGACAAAAAGACAGAATGATGGCATCATCAAAAACAGTTTGTATGAGACTAACCTTATTTTTTAGACAGAATTGCTAAATTGGCTGATTTGGGGACTGACATAGATGTATTAATGCTAAGAGTTCAGTAAAGTATTTGGGCAAAGTTTGATGTTTGTAATAGAAATATAAGTTAATAGTGTAGTTAAGAAAATGATTAATGCAATTCTACTTTTCATTAAAAGAAGTAGATGATAGAGAAAAGTGAAATTATCTCACTATATTCTGCTCTGTTCAGACACTTTGTTTTATTTTCATTGCTTGTCATGATCTTGTAAAGGGGCAATTAATAAACTAAATATTTCAAGAGCATGGTGATAAGGATGGTTTGGGAGCATTACTATGATAAATAATAACAAAGATAAAATTATTTAGGGAGAAGAGAGGCTAAAATCAGATATATGAAGTGCAGTTGTGAGAAGTAGTTTATGATGTCTAGCTATAGAGAATAATATCAGTGGATGGAATTATAAGGAGACAATTGTTTGTCTGATGAAATATGATCGACTATCCTATAAAGTGGTGAACCACTTGGCAAGGAGAATTTTTAGTTAAATGCAGTTTTGTATGGTGTAATGTAAAGAACATTCCTCTTTTGAGTGGGAAATTGAAATATGTCCTCTGATATCATTTCCAGCTCCAGGAATCTAACTTTATATAATTTGACATAGGTTGAATTTTTTTAAAATATCATAAGACTTCTTGCAAGATAAGACATTCATATTGAAATATAATTGTGAATATAAAACCTTTGCTCCATAATTGTGGATTAAAAATTAGCTGGATTTTTCTGTATCAAATCATTATCATACCAAAATGTATAATAGAAGATGGATGATGGGTTGAAAAATGTTAGATCTTTTAAACCTGAAAAATTATATATCATTCCTTTATATAACATTCAGTCTCCATCTGAAGCATACAATGGTGTTAACAATAATCTTACATAAATTAATTTTTCATATGATTTTCCTTATATTTAGCCAAAATCGTCCTTCTTGTAATTTTCTGCAATATTCCCTAGTTCTCCATGCAATGGACAATAAAGAACAAGTTAGATATCTCTTCTTGATAGAAACCTTTCCAAAATTTTAATTAAAATAGTAGTGTATAAAAGATACTATTCTAGAGGCCAGGTATACAAAGATGTATGAGTGACATAAAGTTTTCTTTCAAGGAAACTTCAGTTTAATCATTAGGAGACTACATATACATTTATTTTAGCCTTTCATTGTTTCCTGCCCCATTTTTTTTGTTTGGACATCTCTGATTCCTAATTAAATAAAGGAAAAAGATTACTACTGTGTTTATAGATCAGGGAAATGTTTCAGGGATTGTTCACTTAGATTTTAAAAAGGCAGTAAACAAAGTCGTATATACTATTCTTGTGGAAAAGATGTAGATGTGTATTAGTAACTTAGAAAAATAATAGCTGCTTTGCTCATTAAATTATATTAAAATGGGTGAAATAGTTACCACATTAAGTAGCAGAGCCAGGATCCATAAAGACAAAAGAATATTCCTTGAATTGAATAATATGATATAGAGGATAAGGAAATACGTTTGTATTTTCACTGATAAAGTTAATTCCCAAAAAGAGAAACTTCTTCCACTGATGTTGTAACTCAGCCTTAGAGAATATAGTACAATATTGAGAAGTTAAGTATCTCTCCCAGTGTTTGCTAACCAGTATCAGAGGTGAACCCAGGTTTTTTAGGCAATGAGACCAGGCCTCTAGCCACTAGCCAACACTGCCTTTCCAGATGACATTTAATAGAGATAAATATAAAGTTCTACATTTGGGTTCAAAATCATCTTCCCAAGTATAGAATGGCTGAAAACAGAGTGGAGGGAATATATCTGAAAATAGTTTTGAGATTTTAGAGGATGAAAGATACATGTAAAGTCAATAATATGGTAAAGTAGTTTAAAAATTTATGTAATATTATGATGTTTTAAGAGAGGAATTCCCCAAAACTCAGAGAAGAGTCATAGTCCCAGTATATATTGCTCTGTACAGACCACATTTGGAATACTTTGTTTTGATTTAAACTCTATATTTTAGAAAGGACAGCAATAAGCTGGAGGGGAACCACAAAGATGAAACAATTTTGGATCTTGTCAAATTAAGTCATCTTTATTTTACTAGTGAAAGTACATGCTTTTATTAAGTATCCACTACATGTCAGATACTGGGTTAAGCATTGGGTATAAAAATAAAGGAAAATAGTTCCTGCAATTAAGGAGCTCAAAATCTAATAAGGAAGACAGCATATAAACAACCCTGTACAATTGCTGTCTCTGTTTCTCTGTCTCTCTGTCTCTCTGCCTCCCTCCCTTTCTTTCTTCTTCCCTCACTGCCCCCTCCTTCTCTCTTTTCCCTCCCTCCTCCCTTCCCTCCTCCTTCTCCTCCTTCTTCTCTCTCTTTGTCTCTCTGTCTCTGTCTCTGTCTGTCTGTCTCTCTCTCTCTCTCTCTTTGTCTGACTGTCTATGTATCTCTCTCTGTATTTCTGTTTTTCACTCTCTCCTTTCTCCATTTCTTTCTCTCTCTCATAAATTGGAGAGGATCTCAAAGAGAGAGCACGAATGAAGGGGATTATGAAATGAAGGGGATTATGAAAAACTGATTACCAAGGTAGAATTTTATCTAAGATTTCAAGGAAGCCAGGGAACCCATGATGTGGAAGTATGGAGGGAAATAATTTGGGGATATCTGGTGAAGATGGACAGAATCAACAGACTTAATAGTTGGTGTGCCATTGTTTGAGGAATAACAAGGAGGCCAGAGTCACTGGATCATAAAGTAACTGAAGGTGTAAAAGATTAGAAATAGAAAGAACTTTAAATTCAGTGGGGAAAAGTATTTCTATATTTGATCCTAAAGGTAATAGTCACTTTATTTTGAATTTATTTATTTATTGAATAGGGGAATGATGTGATAGACATTTGCTGTAGGAAGAAAACTTTGAAATCCGAGTAGAGAGTGAATTGTAGCAGAGATACAAAGAAGTTAGACCAACGAAAAGGCTACAGTGATGATCCATTCATGAGATGATGAGACCCTACACCAAAACAGAGATGCTGTCAAAAGGAGAAAAGAGACTGTGTATGTGGGGTTTGGGAAATATAGAATCGACAGGACTTAGAGATAAATTGCATTCAACGATAGTGAGAGTGAGGTGTCCAGGATGTCTTTTAGGTTGTGATTCTGGGTGACTGGGAGGCTAGTGCTAATCTTGATAGCAAAAGAAATTTTAGGAGAGAATTTTTTGTGAAAGAAAATTACTTTAGTTTGGGATGTCTTCATTTAAAGAAATCTGGGAGGGCATGCGGTTCAAGGTGTTCAATAGACAATTGGGAAATATGTGACTGTAGGTCCAAGAAAGTTTAGCACTGGATAAATACATCTGAGAATCATAGAGTTATTAATTGAATCCATAGGAGTTGATGAGATCATAAGATTTTATAGAGAAGAAAAGAGGGCCTAAGGCAGAAATATGAGATCATTCATGGTTAGAGGGTATGACCTGGATGAAAACAGAAGTTAAAGAAAACATAAATAATTTGATGTTTAAATTTGCAGATATAAAAAAGAGGGAGTTCTATTTTAATAAAAAATCAATGGGCCAAAGGATCTCTGCAGTCCAAAATCTTAAGCCCCCAAGTGGACAAATATAAATTTCTGCAATTGGATTTTTAATATAAATAGAATGAATTTGATATTGTTAGAAATAGTAGTTATTAAAAACAAAGACAGATGTGTGGGCAGAGACAGCATTTATCTAGCATCTCATCAACATTAAATATCCTAGATTATATGATAATCAATTCTGATGGATGTGACTCTTTTCAACAATGAGATGATCCAGGTTAGTTGCAATGATCTTGTGATGAAGAGAGCATCTACGCTCAGAGAGAGGACTGTGGGCACTGAGGATGGATCACAACATAGCATTTTCATTGTTTTTGTTGTTTGCTTGCATTTTATTTTCTTTCTCTTTTTTTTTCTTTTTGATTTCATTTTTCTTCTGCAGTAAGATAATTGTAAAAAATATCTATCCATATATTGAATTTAACATATATTTTACCATGTTTAACATGTATTGAATTACTTGCCATCTAGGTGAGGAAGTGGAGGGAAATTGGAATACAAGGTTTTGCAACAGTTAATGGTTTTTTTTGTTTGTTTGTTTGTTTTGTTTTGTTTTTGCTTTTTTTGCTGAGGCAATTGAGGTTAAATGACTTGCCAAGGGTCACACAGCTAGGGAATGTTAAGTGTCTGAGACCAGATGTGAACTCAGGTCCTCCTGACTTCAAGGCTGGTACTCTATCCACTGCACCACCTAGCTGCCCCAGCGACAGTTAATCTTAAAAAAATTATTCATGCATATGATTTGAAAATTAATAAGCTTTAACAAAAAAAAACATTAAATATCCTTCTGAGCTAGTTAAAAAATAATAGGTCCTTTAAAGCTGATAATCAGATGTGGGAAACCACTGTGCATATTCTTGGTATGGTATTTTAAAAAAAGAGCAAATTAGAACTTAGTCAAAGTAATAATAATGGAGGGTGGATCCAAAATGAAGAGGTGAAGCAGGGACTCATTTAAGCATTCCCAAATTCCCCACCTCAAAATGAAATTTGGAGTGACAGAACAAACAAGAAGATGGATTGAAACAATTTTATAGGCTGTGATTACTTAGGTCAGCTGGAAAGTTCTTTCAACAACCAGAAAGAATTAATTCAAATATTTTGTGAGTTCACGATTAGAAGAACCCACAATTTAGCAGCTTCTACATTAAAGGATCAGAAGCTTCGAATATGATATATCAGAGGGCAGAGGAGTTTGGATTAGTTCAAAGAGGGAATAACATACATAATTATGTGTAGAAATTTATAATACTGTGCAGTCATGTAGGTCAGGATTATTGTCTTTCATTCTTGAAGCCTTAAATTGTCCCAAATATTAACTCCTTTCTATATTATTCAAAGAAGCCCAAAAATAACAGAGCTAAGGATAAACTATATACCATTCCAATCACACCCTTCTTCAAAACTGACATTGTTCATTAAACAATACTGGGCCTAAGAGAAAGTAATGGCAATAATAATTGAATTTATGTAGAACTTTAAAGTTTGCAAGTCTCCTTGCAAATATTATTTCATTTTCTCTTCACAATAACTATGCTCATGTGGGAGCTTCATGCCAGCTTTTCTGCAAATAATGAATTTGAAGATCTAGGTAAGACTGGTATGACACAGAGACATCTTATGACCTTATGACCCAAATCCAGAGAAATATAAAGTATATACACAATACACAATATATATATATATATATATATATATATATACATGCTACACTGGGAGGAATATATATATATATTCCTCCCAGTGTAGTTCCCTGTTGAGATCCCCTCCCAGAGAAAAGACATGTTTAAACTTTGTAAACAAAAATATTGAATTGCTATATGGAATCAGAATTAAAATTCTGATTATCAATTTATAATTATAACTTCTACATTATGAGAAGTCTTTGCTTTTCTAAGAGCTTATTTAAGGTCAAATAGGAATTTCCTTGTGTGTGTTATGTATTTTTCTGCTACAAAATTTCATATCCTGAGATCAAGTGAAAAGATTGAATTGAATTAGGTGAAGTACCTACAATGTTTAAAGGAAGAGACATGCTCAATTTGTTTAAGTTTATAGAAGCTACATTAGGGGCTACCACTCACACAACAGCTTGATGGTTGTTGGCAAACTTGTTCTTTTGAGTGCATTCTGGTTTATTTCTTTGCCTTAACTTCTAGAACTTTCATCCACCACATTTCCATCTTCTGTCTTTTCTCTAGTTTCTCACCCAGAACTTCTTACACTAATCCAATCCCTTGTTCAGCAAATCATTCCTAGTAATTGCTTTGACCTTGTTTGTCAACTAACTAGATACCCAAAACACCACTACTCATTTTTACTGTAGAATTCTTGGAAGGGACATCATTCTAGAGTTTAATCTAGGTTCTTTAATATCTGTATGAAATCAGTGCTTAAAATAGTAATTATTTGCACATAATAAAGGTTCAGTTCGTTTAAATTAGAATGGTGTGTAGTTCTATCAGAAACTTTGCCACAGAAAGGCCTGCAACAATCATTTTATCTTAGTGTTCTCTGTCTCTGACTCTCTGTCTCTGTCTTTCTCTTTGTCTCTCTGCCTCTCTGTGTGTGTCTCTGTTTCTGTCTCTGTCTCTGTCTTTCTTTCTGCTTCATATCAAAAGAACAAAACTTTTGTAGAAATTTCCATCAGGTGCCTCTGTTATGATGATAAAGACAGGCAGGGGTTTTTTTGTTTTGTTTTGTTTTATAGTGTTAAACAAGAATAAGGGAAGAACAAATAGAGTAAATGCTGGTCAAAAAGAAAATATTTGTGATTTTTATTATTTTTATTTTCAATAAGCATTGTTTCATCTAAAACTGTCATTTTCCATTAATTATAGGGGAACAAATATTTTTGACAGATTCAGCTTCCATATGCCAACATGAATTTTGAAAGATGAGTGAATTCCAAGAAATAGTTCAAAATGGATGAATAATTGAATGTTCTTGTGGGTTCACACTAATATGATTCATACCTCATTACAGACAATAGGATGTGCAGACAGAGACATTGTGACTTGTTTGGATTATTTAATTTTATCTCAGCAAATGAGACAACATTAGGGTTTCTACATTTTTATTTTAAAAATCTCTTTTTATAGTTGTCCAATCTCAAATTTGTAAAATTTTGGAATAATGAGATCTTAATTAAAAATACTACTTATAAGGTCTGAAAATTATCCTGACTTGAGATATATAATATTTTTTTGAGATGTGAGAATAATTGTGTACCTTTCATAATCTTCACTGGCAGTGTCTGGTTCAATGAATTAGTCTAAATTTGGGGACAACATTAGAGAAAGAAAAAATAAAATTGTTAAATTGTTTTAAGATTATTTAATTTTTGTAGTTTTCATTTCTCTAATACACTGAAGTATCTGCATGATTTTTTTAAAACAGAAAACTTAGGAAATATTATTTTGAAAACTGTACTGTCTTTTTTAATATACCTATTTGAGGTTTAATGTCAAGTCTTCCACTAACTATATAACCTTGGATAATTCAAAGAAGCTTTCTGGGTTTAAACTGTATGTCCTCCATCCTAATGCTCTTGCTCACTGACTCCTATAAGTTCCACCTTTCTTAATAATTCCACCTGAAGGTTTGGAGGAAGTCTTGATAGGATGTAATCCCTTCCAGAAAAGGCTAAATAATATGACTGAATAATTACCACAATCATAAAGTGCATGTCTTGTCTATGTAAATTTAAAAATGAATTCACTTTCCAAATTAGGGAAATGTCTTTTTAAGTAACCTAAGGTGAATTAGAAATTGCTAAAGATCTATTTTACTGAGATATGTATTTGTTAATTATTCTATCATAAACAGCAAATTTATTTATGTACTTATATGTAGGAGTGTAATCAACTCATTTGGTTATATTACTGTAATATTTGGCATAAAGTGATTTCCTTTTGTTCTTAAATAATTGAATAGAGTGAGGATACACCAGTTCATGGTGGTAATGTTTTATAACTTTGAGAGTTTGGAATCTGAGGGTAGATAGATGGTGCAGTGGACAAACAACCAACCCTGTAGTCAGGAAGACTTAAATTCAAATCTAGACTCAGATCACACTGCCTAGCTATATGAATCACTTAACCCTAATTGCCTGAAAAAGAGTTTATAATTTTGGTTGAATCAGTCTTAATTTCTATCTTAAATGGGATCTCACATCCAGCTTATTTAGGTGTTTAGATTTCAATGCTGACAGTGTAGCATTCACTTTCATAAATTCATGTGAGTAGAGACAACATTATGAGATAGTTCTGGGTATTTGGTATAGACCTATATATAGCCCAAGGTCAGACACATACATTTGTGTAAAAATCAATTTCAAATAATATTTTCTTTTAGGTACCAAAGTAGCAAAGAAAATATAAAACCACTTTTTTAAATCCTTTAATAAAACTGAATATTTATATGTAATGTGATTTTTTTCTCTCTTGTTTTATAGTTTTAATCAAAAGAACTTGACTTGTTTTGGTTTTGTTAGCATTTTTTTTTAAAACTCATGGTCATTTTGTGTATCATTGCTATACAATTTTTGTTTCCTTATTTTTCTTCCATGCCTTTCTAATTTCCCCTATGTGTCTATTTTGAGTTTGTTTATTTACTGATTTTCTGCTTTTAATTGTGTATATACTTTATTAATACCTTTTTTCCTTTTTTAAATTTTTTTTTCAGAGAGATTTATTTTTCCTCTAAGTAATGATTTAACTGTAAGACAGACACCTTGATCTATTTTCATCATTATCCCTTTCTCTGTTATTTCTCCCCCTATCATTTGTAATTTGACTTATTATTATTTGAGATGTAATTATTTAATTTTCTTTTAGGTATTTGTGTATGTGTGTTTCCTGTCACAAATGTTATTTTTATTGCATTATCACATGAAAGGTTTTTTAAAAAAATATTCATTCTTACATTTGTTTAAAATTTCTCTGAGATCTATGATAGGGGTCTGGTATTTTTAAGTAAAATAGGAGAACTACTTTATTCATTAAGGTTATCAGTCAGAAGGCATTGAACACACACACATACACAATGTCTAATTATGCTTAAATACTGCCCCCACCCCCTTTAAATCTTTCTTTAAAAAATTCCTTTTAATTTTAAGAGAACATTAAAATATCTTAAAATTATGTTCATTATTTTTTATTTTTTGAACTTCAGTAAATTTTTAATTAATGTATTTTCTTTTATATTGTAATACTTTTTTATTTCATTCTGGATTTTGATTTCATTTTATTTACTTTTTAGCATTTTTAATGGTTTATCTAATTTTGATGTAGTTTTATATTTAAGACTTCTCTATTCAATTTTAGGTCCTTAGATATTCCCTTGAATTTCAGGTTACTTGTTAATAGTCTTCCTCCTCTTAAGTACCCTGCTACACAGATTCCTGACCTACTTCCCCTTCATTTCCTTATTATACCTCATACACCCCCAGCCTGGATTGATTGACCTCAGCTTCTTCTTGGTGTGTTCAGTGTTTCCTGTTCAGAACTTGAGTAGAGAAAGCTCTGAGGAGAGAGTACTGGCTCCAAATCACTTTCTAGTATCTTCCTTATCTGCAAAAGCTTCTCCCTTTTCTCATCTCTTTGCTTTTCTTTAATCCTTGGAAACCTCTTAAAGTCATTCTCTCTTCATTTAGTATGAATGGAAATAATAAGTATCTACTGCTTCTAAAGAGACAAGGAAGATTCAGACTAGATTGTCGATTGTGGAATTAGACATGCTCATTCAATAGTAAAAGATAAAGCACAAGTCTGAAAGACTGAACTGGCTGCAACTGGTATTTAGTGCAGTTTGGGAGTGTGGTGAATGGGACCTCTAAATAGTATGGTTTTGTGGTATAATTTCATGAACTTTTATATAGTAATCCTGGCTTCTAGTCTAATGATTTTATATCTAGTTACTTATTTCTAGTACATAACTGCTTTTTTATTTTTATTTTTTGGTCTGGAGAAATTTGTGGCAAAACAACTACATTGCTGACCCACAGATTAAGAACCACTGATTTTAGTTAATCTGTACTGAATTATAAAGACTGATTGAACCAGAAATAAATATTGACTAATGTTTGGTTTTCACCATGTGAAGTCAACTCAAGAGAAACAGCAAGAAGCATAAGCCTAAACCCCAAATTTAGTTTTGACTTGTACATTTGTAGTAAGATAGCACATATGAAATCTATACTCAAGATGAAGGAAACAGGTAGGTAGAATGGGAAGAATCAATCCAGAAGAAAAAACATTATATTCCTTTTTTGAGAAAAATAGGCTTGAGGAAAGAAAGGTGTCTATCAAATACCCTTAGGGAGCTAAATTCACTTATATTTGAATTGTCATTCAGCAATCATTTATTAATTACCTCAAATATTCAATTACCACACAAAGCATTAGGAGGGATAAAACTTCATAAGCAATTATTGAGGCTGTATAACATAAAAACATTATATATTACATATTATAGATGAAGGAAATCCTCCTCTAGAGGAGCCTGTAATTGTACTGATTTCAGGGAATAATATAATGCGAAGAAGCAAAAACAGTAAAAAATTGAACAGGACATATGTCCCCACACATAAGGTGACAAACAATACAAGATTATTTCTTACAAGAAAAGTAAGAATGATAAGTCTTGTAAATTTATAACTATTTTGTAATCACTGCACATGCATAAGAAAAGTATGAATCATACTTTGTGAATATATTGGAGGAAAAGGTCTCTGCTTTCCAAGATCAAGGAAGTCTTCTGGCAGAAAGCTATATTTAATCAAGATTATGGAGGAGAAGTAGGATTCCAGATATTGACAGAGCCCTACATTCTAGATATAAAACACACCAAGGCAAATATATAAAGGTTGAGGAAGGGAGGCAAAAGTGCTTCAGAGAGAATAAAAAATAATTTAGTTTGTCCAGAATATAGAGTATGAAGAGGAGAGAAAAAGTTAGGCTTCAGACAAATTATGGAAGGACTTGAAGCTAAATTAACAGGTTTGGACTTTTCCAAAGAAAATGGAAGTCTCATGAAAAATGTTGACCCCAGGGGAATACTATAATCAGAATTTTAGATTTTAAAATATATTTTGGCAGCACTATGTAAGGTTTGTAAGTCTAGAAGTTGGAAACAAGATCTGCAGAAACATCTATAAAATGAAAAAATCAACTAGTCCATCTTTTTAAAATTTACATTGCCCATGGCTATCAACAAGTTTGATCTAATTTTTCCAATATTATATCTATGTTAATACATTATTTTTACATATAAAGCATACCTTTATAACTTTATACATTTATTATTATTATTATTAGGTCATAATTTATAATACTTCAGATTGAACGCTTTTAACTTTATCCCAAAATGACTTCACAATGGCTGAACTGAAAAAGAACTCAATTGGGACATTTTAGGATACACCCATTCATATATATGCTGTTATAGCTTATGAATACAACTTTCATCCTTATGTCATTCATTTATAAATCCAGAGTATATGAATTGTCTCTGAAATCAGAAAGAATTATATGAATTTGCTTATTTTATGTATCATTAGGATCAAAAAAAGAGAAAAGACCTTCTTTCAAAGAATTTCTTTTTGGTGATCATTTTGTCTGAGAATTTCACCTATTCTCTAATAGTTCTATATTTACTTTTTGGGTTGCAGTCCTATAACTGGGATACCTGATTTTAAAATTTCTTCTTTGATTGGAAATTTAGATTTACATATAATGCATGGACATTATGATTTTTTGAATGAAATGGGACTAAATTTCGAATAAATGCTTTAAAAATATATCGTATTGATTGACAATAATGTGACAATTAGCTCACATTCAGATAGTGTTTTGTAGCACTGCTGTTATTTAAAATAAATAACAACTTTAAAAAATAAATATTTTTTTTCTCTTTATTCTTTTGTTCTCCCATATCCTTATAGCAACCCTATGAAAAAGAGCACCAAAGAGATAAACTTGTCTGCTTAAATTATACAACAGAAACCAATGTTTAAAGAGCATCAAAGAGATAAATTTGTTTGATTAAATTATACATGTACTACCAAGTGTTGGGAGGTTGGAATTCAAACCTAAAAGTATCTTGGTTATGTGCTATGATACTGGGAATTTGCTTTGTGGATTACTATAGAATTTTTAGTAAATGAAATACAGTTGAAACAAAGAAGCAAAATCAAAACCTTGAGTTTTAAATAAGATGCATTGGTCAAAGTACCTTTAAATAATGATAATTATTATAATAACAAGATATCTTTAAAAATAAGAAGAAACTAAAGTATGAATGAATGAATGAAGCATTTATAAATTGTAGTACACTTTCTCAGTGCTGGATACAAATAGAAAAGTAAGGCAGTCCCATCTCTCAAGCTCTTATTCCTCCTTTTTAATCTTAATTTTCTATTTACTTAAAAAGAAACAGAATAGAAAAAAGAAAGACAGAAAAGGAAAATTTAAAAAAAGAGAATATTGCAATGTGCCCAGCAGAACATTAGGGAGGATTCAAATATATAACAATACATTTTCAATTCAAGAAAGGATATTAAGTAATGGAAGAACTTATATTCATTTGTGTCCAGATTTTCGTTGCTTCTTTGTAGATTTTTCTTTTGTTCTTTACTGCACACATTTTTTACATTATTTTTTCCCTTTCATCTCCCCACCTCCCTCAAGCAGGGTATAGTTAAATACAGATAGATTTAATAGATATATACATACACACCTGTACACACACACACATGCACACATGTACACACACATATTCACACCCATACACATACATTACTCTTTGGGATAGAAAAAAAACTTGTTTTTACTTCAGTGTCCTCCTTTGAAGATAAACCAGGCTTTTCTGTTCCCATAGTAAGTGTCTCTGGTTAATTTTTTTTTCCTCTTTTCTGTTTAATTTTTGTTAATGAAAAGCATTAGTATAAGCACCTGTGATCATGGGATTGTGTGTGTGAGGGTCCCTATAGCTCCACTTCAGTTCTCCTTTTTGACCTGGTGCCACAAATCAAGAACTCCCCACCTCCTGCAAGTACCCACCCAGTAACATCCCAGCCCTACTGCTTCTGCACTCCCCTGGCGCACTGGTTCCTTCCTTCTTGTCCAGGGCTCTTCAGCACAGATGGGACTACTGTTCCTAATCAGTCAAGGTTGCCTCAGTCTTCCTGGACTCCAATCTCCCACTCCACTGTCCATGAAGTGGAAAAAATTTCTGTGATTCCTGCTGAAACTCTAGCTAAACCCAGCTAGCCCCAGGAGGGCCCATTTGGTGTATCTGTGGGGCTAGCGTGGATATGTTTGCATTTCACACTGGTTAATCCCCAGCTTGGGATCTTTCTTCAAATCCATCCATCCATCTTCTTGGGTTGTAACAGCAGGTCTTATATTCTGATTTTTCTCACTCAAGGTTCACCCTGAGTCAAAAATTTATTCTGTTTGTGGGGGAAATATGGAGAACTTGAAATTTACTGACTTACTCCTCCATTTACCCAAAATCCTCCCCTCAAGCTCATATTATAAAGAGGGAAACAACACATGTGGAAGGTATCAGTGAGTAGTCAGATGGAAAAATTTCATGGGTTCTTAAAATACTATTATAAAACACATGGGAATGGTTCTTCTTTGCTAGTGTTTCCAATGATAAAATTATATAAATTTCTAATATTGAACAGTTTACAGTGTGAAGTGATTTGGTGGCAAGATCTTTCCTCCCTGCTTCTTAAGCATCTGTGACTGTACTACCTGTAGGAATTATTGCTAGGCTATATTTCCACAAGGATTGCTTCTTTGAATAATGACTGTGGGTACTGAGGTGGTAGCATTGTTGTTCCAAAGGCTCATATTTTCATGATAGAAGGTATACTGCCAGAATCCTTCTATGAGACCAATATGGTGCTGATAGCTAAACCAGGTAGGGTGAAAACAGAGAAAGAAAACTATAGACCAATTTCCCCAATGAATATTGATGCAAACATTTTAAATAAGATATTAGCAATGAGATTACAGAAAGTCATCCCCAGGATAATACACTATGACCAAGTAGGATTTATACCAGGGATGCAGGGCTGGTTCAATATTAGGAAAACTATCAGCATAATTAATTATATTAATAACCAAACTAACAAAAACCATATGATTATCTCAATAGATGCAGAAAAAGCCTTTGATAAAATCCAACAACCTTTCCTATTAAAAACACTAGAGAGTATGGGAATAAATGGGCTTTTCCTTAAAATGATCAGTAGCATCTATTTAAAACCATCAGCAAGCATCATATGTAATGGAGACAAATTAAAACCATTCCCCATAAGATCAGGAGTGAAACAAGGCTGCCCACTGTCACCATTACTATTCAATATTGTATTAGAAATGTTAGCTTTAGCAGTAAGAGAAGAAAAAGAGACAAAAGGAATCAGAGTAGGTAATGAAGAAACCAAATTATCACTCTTTGCAGATGACATGATGGTATACTTAGAGAACCCTAGCGACTCAACTAAAAAACTACTAGAAACAATTCACAACTTTAGCAAAGTGGCAGGATTCAAAATTAATCCACATAAGTCATCAGCATTTTTATATATTACCAATAAAGTTCAGCAGCAAGAGATGCAAAAAGAAATTCCATTCCAAATAGCAGATGATAGGATAAAATATTTGGGAATCTATCTGCCAAGGAAAAGTCAGAAACTATACGAACTAAATTACAAAACACTTTCCACACAAATAAAATCAGACCTAATCAATTGGAAAAATATTAAGTGCTCATGGGTAGGCAGAGCAAACATAATAAAAATGACAATACTACCCAAACTAATCTCCTTATTTAGTGCCATACCAATCAAACTCCCAAGAAATTATTTTACAGATCTAGAAAAAATAGTACCAAAGTTCATTTGGAAGAACAGAAGGTCAAGGATCTCAAGGGGATTAATGAAAAAAAAGGCAGATGAAGGTGGCCTTGCTGTACCAGATCTAAAACTATATTATAAAACAGCGGTCATCAAAACCGTTTGGTACTGGCTAAGAAATAGAGCAGTCGATCAGTGGCACAGGATAGGTTATCAGGACAATCTAGGCATTAACCTTAACAATCTAGTATTCGATAAACCCAAAGACCCCAGCTTTTGGGATAAATACTCACTATTCGGCAAAAACTGCTGGGAAAATTAGAAACTAGTGTGGAAGAAATTAGGGCTTGACCCATACCTAACACCATATACCAAGATAAGATCTAAATGGGTTCATGATCTAGATATAAAGAGGGACTTTGTAAGCAAGTTAGAGGAAAGTAATATAGTTTATATCTCAGACCTGTGGAGATGGAATAAATTTATGTCCAAAGAAGACCTGGAACTCCTAATTGAACACCAGATGGATAATTTTGATTATATTAAGTTAAAAAGTTGCTGTACAAACAAAACTAATGCAGACAAGATTAGGAGGGAAGCAACAAATTGGGAAATCATCTTTACATTCAATGGTTCTGATAAAGGCCTCATTTCTAAAATATATAGAGAATTGTCTCATATATATAAGAATTCAAGCCATTCTTCAATAGATAAGTGGTCAAGGGATATGAACAGACAATTTTCAGATGATGAAATTAAAACCATCTCTAGTCATATGAAAAGTTGCTCCAAATCACTATTGATCAGAGAAATGCAAATTAAGACAACTCTGAGGTACCACTACACACCTGTCAGATTGGCTAAAATGACAGGAAGAGATAACAATGAATGTTGGAGGGGATGTGGGAAAACTGGGACACTAATACATTGTTGGTGGAACTGTGAACGGATCCAACCATTTGGAGAGCAATTTTGAGCTATGTTCAAAAAGTTGTCAAACTGTGCATACCCTTTGACCCAGCAGTGTTTCTACTGGGCCTATATCCCAAAGAGATCTTAGAGGAGGGAAAGGGACCCACTTGTGCAAGAATGTTTGTGGTAGCCCTTTTTGTAGTGGCTAGAAACTGGAAATTGAAGGGATGCCCATCAATTGGAGAATGGCTGAATAAATTATGGTATATGAATGTTATGGAATATTATTGCTCTGTAAGAAACGACCAGCAGGACGATTTCAGAGAGGCCTGGAGGGACTTGCATGAACTGATGCTGAGTGAAACAAGCAGAACCAGGAGATCATCATACACAGCAACAACAGTATTACATGATGATCAATTCTGATGGACATGGCTCTCTGCAACAAAGAATTGTCTCAAACCAGCTCCTATTGTTCACTGAAGAAAACCATATACACCCAGAGAGAGGGAAATGAAATATGGACCACAACGTAACATTTTCATGATCTCTATTGATGTTTGCTTGCATTGTGTTTCCTTTCTCTGATTCTTTTTTTTTCTTGTAGATAGGATTTTTCTTGCATAACTTCTCAAGCATTTCAACATTATTAACATGTAGTGGACTTCCTGCCATCTAGGGGAGAGGAGGGGACTGGGGGTAAAATTTGTAATGGAAAGCTTTGTAAAGATCAATGTTGGGGAACTACCCATATATATGTTATACAAATAAAAAGCTTTAATAAAAAAAAAAGAAAGCTAAATGATAGAATGGGTTAAAACAGATGATATTTATGAAAGTGCTGAATACAGGGCCTTATATATTGTAGAAAATATATCATTGATTTTTCTTTTCTTCTTCACATAATATTTCAAGACAGTAAAATAATATTTCTTGAAGGTAACATTTAAAATAGGTGTGTGTATCTTGAAGCTTATTTAATAAATTCACATGAAAGGTAAAACTTTTAGAATAATATTAATTTTTGAGTCATATTTAAATCAGTATAAACAGCTGCAATAATTAGAATAGAGAAAACAGATTCTTTATATAAAGCAAACAACAGAAATAATATTGACATGCCTTTAAAAAAATACAACCAACTTTAATGCATCTTAGTTTTTTAAAAATGTCATGTGCATGATCAAAATGTTTGAAAGAGACAACATTCAGTATGAGAGTCTGGACATATGCAATTATTTATTTGCTGCATATACTTTCTATAAATTTAGACAGTACACAGTTTGATGGTTATAGAATTTTTCAGAAATACACTTTTCAGAGCAATAAATGACAAAGAAAACATTAAATATTCTGCCGTAGAAAATGTACTTGGATGTCTGGAAAATGAAAAAGTATAGCCTTCAGTGTTCTTTGCACAGTGAATGTTTAGTGGAAAATAACTAACTGGCAGGTGGTAAAGCCTTGTTGTTGAAATGAGATATTTAAGGCCAAGTGGTTCATTTTTTGTTTGTTTGTTTTGACATCTAATATATAAAATGAAATACCCACAAAATAATATATATATGTATATATGCATATATGCATTTATGAAATAGAATGTTATGTCTTCTCTTTTCCATTTACAATTTCAAGGCAAAAAACATTATTTGTAAGAGATAGAGCCATCATCTATTGATACTGAGTTCAGAAGTAATACAAAATCTAGACAAAAAAAAATACCAATGAGTGATTATCTTTTCTCTGGGGAAAAAATAAGAAAAAAACAATACAACAAAACTCAAAGTATTTTTAAAATAAAATTTTGACAATAAGAAATTAATTCTACCTGTCTATCCTTATAATATTTGCAATCATTGTTTATTTGAACAGGCTCCAAATCAAACCTTACTTTTTTGCAATTTTATTTTTTTTGCTAATAATTCTCCTTTGTCATAGCCTAAATTCTTAATTATACATAATCTCTAAAAAGACAGTTAATTGCATTTTCTAAAATGTACTATGTCTTGTGTGCCTAAACTATTCCACTGATCCACAACTCAATTTCTTAGTTAATTTTGATAACTGTTGCTTTATAATATAGTTTAAGAACTGGTAATAGCTAGGTCAACTCCCTTTGCATTTTTTTCATTAATTCTCTTAATATTTTTGAGGTTTTATTCTTCCATATGAATTATGTTATTATTTTTCCTACCTCTATAAAATAATTTTAGCAGTTTGATTGGTGTAGCACTGAATAAGTAAATTAATTTAGGTAGAATTGTCATTTTATGGTGGGTATTTCATTTTATAACCCTAAATGCACTCAGCCTACCCATGAGCAATTGACATTTTCCCAATTATTTAGATCTGACTTCATTTTTGTGAAAAGTGTTTTTTAATTGTATTTATGCAGTTCCTGGGTTTGTCATGGCAAGTAGACTATTAACATATTTAATATTGTCTCCAATTGTTTTAAATGCAATTTTCCTTTCTAAATCATGCTTCTAAGCTTTATTAGTAATATATAGAAATGTTGTTGATTTATTTGGTTTTATTTTATATCCTGCAACTTTGCTAAAGTTGGTCATTATTTCAAGTAAGTTTTTAGTTGATTCTCTAAGTTTATCTAAGTATATTATTATATCTTCTGTAAAGTGATAGCTTCATTTCCTCTCTGCCTATTCTTATTTCTTTTCTTATTGCTGAAACTAATATTTCTAGTGCTCTACTGAATAATTGTGGTAATAGCAGGAATCCTTGTTTCACTCCTGACTTTATTGGAAAGTCTTTCAGCTTATCTCCATTATATATAATGTTTGGTGCTGGTTTTAGACACAGATTGCTTATCATTTTAAGGAAACTCCATTTATTCCTGTGCTCTCTATTGTTTTTGTTAAGAATGAATGTTATATTTTAATCAAAGGCTTTTTCTGCAAATCATTGAGTTAATCATGCTATTTCTGTTAGTTTTGTTATTGATATGGTCCATTATGTTGATAGTTTTCCTAATATTTTACAAGTCTTGCAATGCTGGTATTAATCCAACTGGTCATAGTGCATTATCCTGGTGATAAATTGTGATAATTCTGAGGTACTACCTCATACCTATGAGAATGGCTAATATGACTGAAAAATAAAATAGTAAAAGTTGGAGTGGATGTGGGAAAATTGGAACACTACTAACTTTTTAATAGAGTTGTGAACTGATCCAACTATTCTGGAGAGTGATTTAGAATCATACCCAAAGGGCTATAAAACTGCATATGCTCTGATCCAGCAATACCACTAATAGGTCTGTATCCCAAAAAGATGATAAAAAAGAAAAAATATATATGTATCCAAAAAATGGTCACAGCAGCTCTCTTTAAGGTGTTAAAGAAATGGAAATTGAGGGAATGGTTGGATAAATTATGGTGCATGAATGTAATGATCACTATTTTTATAAAAAATGATGAGCAGCCAGATTTCAGAAAAAGCTTTGAAAGTCTTATGCAAATTGATAATGAGTTAAATGAGTTAAATGAGCAGGAGCAGGAGAACATTATATACAGTACCAGAAACATTTTGTGATGGTCAACTTTGATAGGTTTAGCTCTTTTCATTAATACAATGATCTAAGACCATTCCAAGTGTTTCATGATGCAAAAGGCTATCCAAATCCAGAGAAAGAACTATGGATTCTGAATGCAGATTGAAGCATACTATTTTCATTTTTCTTTCTTTGTCATAGTTTCCCCCCTTTTATTCTGATTCTTCTTTCACCATACAACTAATGTGAGAATGTTTCTTAAAAAAAAACAAATGCTACAAAAAAATGAGGTTGTTTGCTATACATCCCCAAATTATCATAAGTGCCTGAATATGATTAATTAGTCAGTGTATAATTTGCATGGAAATATATTTGGTTCTGGTGTTCCATTATAGTCTACTCTTCATTCAACTACTAAAGTGATTTTCCTAAATTACAGGTCTAGCTCTCTACTCACTCCTCTACTCAATAAATTTCATTAGCTCACCATTACTTCCAAGATCAAAAATAAAAACCTTTCACATTTAAATCCTTTTACAACTTGACTTCTTCCTTTACCTAATCGTTCACCTTGCTTCTTTTCATATATCCATAATCCAGCTACACTGGTTTACTTAATGTTGTCATCTATGACATCTTCTCTCCCAACTTTTTCAGATTTCCAGGCTATTCCTCATACCTAGAATTCTTTCTCTCCTCATTTCTGCCTTTTAAAGTCTTTCTGTTTTCTTTCAATACTTACTTTCTGTAAGAGTCCTTTCCCTACTCTACCTTTAACCCCCAACCCTTTTATTGATAGTTTCCTTCCTCTGAGATTATTTTCTATTAATAGACTTTAGTCTCCTCTACTAACCCTATAAACACTATAGGGTTGGGACTTTAAAAGTAATGCTTTTGGTTTGGGCTCCTATGTGGTGTTTTCCTTTCAACACTAATCTAGTTATTTTTTCTATAGCTACTAATCAGTGATTACTGTCCATCATAATTTTGACCAGTTGCTATTTCTTTAATCTTATTAACAAAAAGTTATCAGTTTTCATAAAGTAATATTCACTAAAAAAAATTCTGTAGCAAGAACTTAACATTCCCTTCAGCAGAGCATACTCTCCTCCATACTTTGGTTGCATAGACTAAACTTAAGTAGTTGCCAAAAAAACTTTCTTCCCAGCAAAATCACTTCTGGGTGTGACAGAGCTGATAAATCAAAAAATTTCTAGATTATTGGACACACTATTTATTTAGCAACAGACCCCTACCACAGGTTGAAAAGGCCATTCCTAAGGGTTGTTTTATCCCCAGATTCAGTTGCTAGTAAAATGTGCTATGTATACCAATTCTTAGAATTGAGGTTCTTCTGAATCTTTAAAGCTTACAAGTTGTTTACCTGTGTTCTTTCTCCAACTCTTATTCACCTAAGATCAGGAGAGGATGAAGATAAAAAACCAATGGCACTATGTGCTTATGGCCAAATATTGGGTGTGATCAGGAAGAGATATTGAAACTTTTCTTCAAATTCTCTTTATTGATTTTAATTTGAGTGTGTGTGTATATTTTTGGATTAGTAGAGGAGACATTTCTATCTATCTATCATCTCTCCCTCTGTTTCTTTCTTGGTCTCTTTCTCACTTTTTGCATTCTTTATATGTTTTTATACCCTCTTTTATGTAGCAATGAGGCCCTAAAAATAGATGATGCATTTTTATTTGACATAATTCTCTTCAGAGAGCTAATTTTATAAGACTTGTAGATGTGGCCCCTGATTACTCTAGGCTCTAAGAAACACTAGAACTCTTGCCAAAGTTTACCTGAATAAGTATGGTGGCTTTTCAATGAATAGTGTATCATTCAGATATTTTATCTATGAATGACATCAAAGATTAATATAATAAATTAGTCTAAAAAATAAACCACAATGAACTTTGTATCTTAATAAATTATGTGTGAGTTGTTTTACTATTTCAGTAAGGCCAACTTTGCCTACTGTATGTATGCTTTGTGTGAATGTAATGTGATTGTACTGTTTACATAAAATGTCATGAGCAAGGAGAGGGAGAAAATAGAGTACTATCTAACTGCTCCAGGTATTTCTACTGTTTTCTAAAGAATGTTGTTGCTGTTGCCGCTGCTGCTACTGTGACTGCTGTTATTTCTGTTGCTGCTACCTTCTTTTGCTGTTATTCCCTTTTAGAATATAGTTAGTAGTGTGGTGAGATAATTGGCTAAATCTGAGCAGATGGATCCAGACACATATGCTTAGTATTTAATGCTATTGCCATGATCCTGGAGTCTCTTCTTGTTTTAGCCATCCTATTATTCCAGGCCTTCTGAAATTATTTAACCTCTGCTCTTGAGAAATCACTAAAGTGATATGTATCTTATGTAAATAAAGATCAGAATTTAAACTATTCTGACATCTTCTTACTATAGATATTTTTAACAATTATTGCTGGCTTGTTTTAGGATATTAAATCTCTACACTAAAAGGGCAATAGAATGATAGGCACTGATTACAATCTCCCTTGTTAGAAAGGATAATAGATTTAGAGGTAGGGGAATATGAAATGCAATTTAATGCAACTCTCTCATTTTACAGATGAAAGAACTGAGTTCCAGAGAGGTCAAATGATTTTCTTAGGGATGCACACATAGGAAGTGGCATATCTATGTTTTGAACAAGGTGATCTCACTATAAATATATATTCCTTTTCTACCCCTATAACATAATCCAGTGCTGTATATATGTACACACACACACACACACACGTGTGTGTGTATGTATATTTTTTGTTTGTCTCTTATTTCCAATGTCAACTGAATACATTTCCTTTTTTAATTTCCATTGACTCCAGTAAGGCAGTGCTGGGATAACTTTTTTTAAAAAAATATTTTTGGAACAGAGTTACAGACCTATATTTAATTAAATCAAAGTTTAAAATCGTAAACCATATTTTCACCTTATGAACATCATTAATATTTTTCCTCTATGATATCTCTTACTATGGAAATTTCTCTCACATGGATGACAGAATCGAAAAATGTTCCCACAGGCAGTATGAATTTAGGGTTTGAATCTAATTCTTCTGGCTACTAAGGCTAATTAGCCATTGTCACATAGCATCTCTTTTTAGATACCAATACGGGAAAAATAATAAAAATGTTCATAAGGTGAAACTGTGGTTTACAATTTTTAACTTTTATTCTTAGAGTGAAGTTTCTTTTTTTCTGAGCTACCAAGATTAAGTACTTGGAGGTGAAAATGACTGAACTGAAATCAAGGAAGGAACTGGTGGTAAGATAGGTTAGCTCTCTTTTTTTCTCTTGGTAGATATGATGTACATCCTTGAACTGGAGATCACTAAGATGTCAAAGGAATGAATCTTCTGACCATCCAAAAATAAGAGTTGTTTCCTTAGCTGACTATACTTTGTAGAATTCCAAGTCAAAAGAGCATGGTAATACTCCAGTTAAAGTTTATAACCGAGCCCAGCAAGTATGTTACAGTGGGAAAAGACTGAGATTACTATTGCAAATGTGTGCCAAAAAGTAAACCCAGGAGACCAGGTCATTGATTTGTCCAATAAAGATGATTCATCCTGAAAAGAGCCCAGAATAGCAACAGCCTGTTGAGCTCAGATTGAAAGCTGATGAGAAAGGGCAGAGTGTCCAAACCTGCCTCATTTGGCAATCACTGTCTAGTGGCTTCCTGGCCAAACTCCAACAATGACAGAACCTGTTAAGAAGCTAGCACAATTAACAAATGACTTGCTCAGCTCAGATCAGCAACAAATTTTCGCATTCAACCAAGATACTAAACACTGGGAATAGTAAATACAGGTGAGTTGCCAGTTCATTGGAGAAATGAGAATCATTCTAGCTTTCTACAGTGATATGATCATAGCTAAGTGTGAGAACACGCTAAAGACAGTACCTTGAGGTCTGATGTTTCAGAGTAGCATATTGCCTTGATCACATGTAGATTACATTACCTTTGTATAATAAGCTTATGTATTTTCTCCACCTAGCCTAGACTCTGTAGATATTTCTGGGAGATGATGTCTCTAATGTTAGAGGAAATAACTTGGAGCTTATCTTCATACTATGTCATTTGAGCAAAGGACTGATAAAGAGCTATTGGCTGATTTTTAAGGGGAAGCACCCCAATGGAGACTTTTGAGCTAGCATTTAGGAAGTTAGGGAATATAGAATTATCTCTATAACCCTTATCATGGGAACAACATCTTTGCTGGAAAGCCAGCAACTTAATGATGGTGGTGTGATTTAAACAAGTAAGGAGCAATGGGACGTTATATTATCTATTAATTTATTTCCCTTCAATATACTGAAATTTATTGATTTTGTACATATGTAGGAAGGATACAACATAAAAAAAGCACTGAACTAATGTAAAACAAAATATTCCTCAGACTCTTACTTGGTTTGAGATCCTGGGAAAATCATATAACATTTTTCAGTCTCAGTTCGTTAATGTTTTTTTTTTTTTTTTTTTTTTTTTTTTTTTTTTTTTTTTTTTTTTTGCTGAGGCAATTAAGGTTAAGTGACTTGCCCAGGGTCACATAGGTAGGGAATGTCATGTGTCTGAGACCAGATTTGAACTCAGGTTCTCCTGACTTCAGGGCTGGTGCTCTATCCACTGCGCCACCTAGCTGCACCTCATTAATCTTTAAAATAAAGATAATAGCATGTAGCTTCAAGGATTTCTATGAGTATCAAATGAGATAACAAATATAAGATCTTTGTAAATCTCAGAGCACAATATGAAAACAAGTTATTATTGGTTTTGCTAATAATAATTCTAAATGTGGTTTTGTTTATTTATATGTTAAATCCTTTCAGGATTTAGCCATTTAATTTATTCTTATTACATAAATCTTAAAGCAATTAAGTGCCATTTAGTGCCAGTATTATATATAAAACACTGATATTTCTGTTTGATAGAAAGAAAAAATTATTTGGATTTTCCTATGATTAGGAAGATTAGAGCAAAAGATATCACTCTTTGCATCAAGTTACTGTTTAAAGTCACTAGAAAGGTCTTTTGTCTCTGGTCATTTACAAAGATCTGCTCATCATAAATTCTTTCTGTGATAACTTGAGTTAATGATTCATATTCCCAATTGTTTTAATTGACAAACAAATAATATGTATCAAATTGTAAGGTACTGAACATAAAATAATGTAAAACAAAACATCTTTACTCTCAAACAGTTTACAGTATAATTAGAAGATTAAAATATACAAAAAAGATTTATATATTGTTTGAACAAGAATGAATAAATAGAGCATTTGTTTAGTGCTGACTAAATGCAAATCACTGTCTTGTTTTGTGGGATCCAAAGTAAGACATTTTCTGCTCTCAAAGAACTCATGTTCTAAATGAGAGAGGTAAAAGTTTTCACAGGTTAATCAGTTAGAAAAATCCCATGGTTCTTAGTGTGCAGAAGGGAGCCAGAGGATAATGCCTCTTCTTTAATGTCATTCTCTGTGGCTCAGTAAATATATAACATCTCATTCTCAAGAAGAAGAAAAAAAGTACCAAAATTCTAATAGGATATTTGTCCACATTAAAAAGTAGACAAGTGACTATATCTACAGATGTGGCAATTCTATTATACTCTGCTTTAGGATCATGGGATTTAGAGTTGGAAGGAACCTTAACTGCTATCTAACTCAATACCCTGATTTTACAGATGAAGAAACAGGACCAAAGGGGTTATTTGTCTAAGATCATCTAAATCTAACTATTTAATTCCAAATGCAGTATTCTTTTCACTGTACCACATTGTTCTCTGATAAATTTCCTTCCAGAGTACTATATTCAGTATTGGACATCACATTTTAGGAAGACTGTTAATAAGTTGGAAGATAAGCATGATGGTGAAAAGCCTCATATGATCATATAAATATTTCTCTTCCAAGTTTAAAGTGCTTATCATGTAAACAGAGAGATTAAAATTGTTTATTTTGGCCCCAGAACACAGAATTCTCTCTTTCCTCACTTCTTGAAACCCCTTGCATCCTTTGAAGCTCAGCTAAAATATCACTTCCCAAATGAAGCATTCCCTGATCCTTCCTTTATTGGTGCTTCCTTTGTGCGTCACCCCTATTACTTTATACTATATATATATATATATATATATATATATATATATATATA
>JAJPUD010002756.1:129268-142638 GCA_023553655.1 Myrmecobius fasciatus
AAACACAAACATATATATATATATATATATATATATATATATATATATATATATATATATGCTATAGAATGTAAATTATTTCTGGACAGAGACTGTTTTGTTTCCTTACCTTCCTCTCTTTGTTTTTGTCTTTATTCCTCCCTTCCTCTCTTTTCCTTCATCCTTGCCTTCATCTCTACCTTCATTTCTTATGATATAATTAGTGAGTAAGATTGTTTATCAAGCACACTCTATGTTCCAATCACTATACTATGATCCTGAGATACACATACAAGCAAACAAGACAGAAAGTAACATGTTATGTTAAGACAAGATAATATAAGTTGAATTAAAATGAAGCCATTGATGAGAATTTGATTAGGGTTAAATTAAACCTGACATAAAGAGGAATGAATAGTATCAAGTAAGTTCTCCTTCACTAAAAGTTTTCAGATCATAGGCTAGACAAAATATGGATTATGCAGTATAGTGAATTCTTATACACATACAGATTGAATTAGATGGCCTCTCAGGCGCCTAATAACACAGATTCTGTGAATCTGAGAGAGAATGTAACAAAGGCAAATGAAAAGTCTAGACAAAGCACTTTAGGAATTTGAAGAGGAAAAACAGGAACAGAAATAAAGTTTATTATATAAATAATTTACCTTTTTATTTCTTATCACTATTTTGCCTTGTAATATCTTCCTTTATGTTTAGAGTAATATATGTATTATTTTTCCATTTATATATATGTCCATACAGTTAGCTATTTATCTGTCATCTATCTTGTAATCTATTATAAGGTATAGAGATTTTTATATGCTTATTGAGAAATTCCATTATGTGGTACTGAACTTCTATACTGAACACTACTTTCTTAGACCTGAACCTCAGAAACAAAAAAAGACAAAATAATTTCACAGGTAAATCTGAGGAAAAAAGAATAACTTAAACTGCATAACCTTCCAGGGCTCTGCTAGAGCAGACTGAGAGCTGATGATTAAATTTGCAGATGAATATTTATATCTCAGAAATTAACAAATACTATAAAGGAAGCTCTGAAGATTATTTTGTTGACTAAACTTTGAAAATAATAAAGAAAATGTTAGCAATGCAACATATATCTTAAAAAGTGTCCTATATTTAAAAAATGTGTCCTATATACTCCCCCCAACCCAAACAAAAATTTATAAGACTATCACTATCTTAAAATATGTTCAAAGCAAATATAGTGGATGAGTACATAATGTTAGGCTTAGGTAGGTATTTCATGCCACTGGTTTTAGAAAGAGATACTTAAGTATTTTTAAAATGTCTCTTAAGAAGTTGAACCCTTTTAGTACTATATTATATGTTACAACTTTGTCAATCATCTCATATAGACCAGTTTGATAAATCACTTGTGATATACAGTTCTTTACTATAAGATCACTGATTAACCATGATTAAGGCTGTAACTTGTTGATCCAAAATGTTTTCTTGTCATGGTTCACTAGATTCACTTAGTGAGAAAATATGGTCATCAAAACATACATTGTGCATATGGGTTTGATCCCCACATAAAGCTTACATTCTATTGGGAGAAGATAACATATAAAGAGAAGCTGGAAATGAGTATAGGAAGATATCCTTACAAGTACAAGGCATCATGGAAAGGTGAATTTGGGAGTAAGTGTTTGATTGAGTTCCTTCCCAAAACAGTTGTTTGGTGATGGAATCACCAGTTAGGAGAGAAAGAGGTCAGGCAATGGTTTTTTTCAAGGTGATAAAGAGATCTAATCTTATGATCCTAATAAAAATTGTATTAGCCAGACTTTTAATTCTGAGACAAATGTTTTTTTGCTGACTTTTTTAGGGAAAATAAATGTACTGGCATTGCTCACTCCTCTTCCTAACCTCTCTTCCCATATAAAAGTAGGCATTTGCTAACTGACTGAAAAGAGGAAAAAATAAATATTCACCCAATGTATTTTAATACCTATGTTTTCATTTGTTCTGGCAATAACTTTTTTTTTTACATTGACTATCAGATAAATAGAAGCAAATAACATCAACTGGAGCTGAGAAATTTTCCAGTTGATTATGGCCACATGATAATAGAGAAGCAAAATAAGCTTGCTTGTATTTATTTTTTTAAGTGGTAGATGGTTTCTCAGCAGTTTCAATTGGTTTGGCCTGAGACCATTTCTAAATAAAATGAAGTAGTTTTTCAACTCACCTTTGCTGGAAACTGAACAAGGGATAATTGAAATGACTCACTAACAGGTTTTTGCTAGATAAACAGAAATTATCAGGAAGACAATAAAACTGAGTTTGTTTTTAAAACAATTATAATCTTACTTTAATTCTACATGGTGTCATAGAGAGAAAGATTATTCCAGAAGAGAATGCAAGCTCTGGAAATGCATACCAAGTTGAGCTTGAAATGTGTTCTGTTATAAATTATAAATATATTATTCAAGGATTACCAAGCTAGTTAAGTGAAGAGTGACTCTTTGCAAAGGTTTACCACAAGGTGATCATTTATTGGGGAAAAGGACAGAAACTCATGAAAACAATGTACTGAAATGCAGATGGGAGCTAAAGGAGAGTACATAAATGAAATCACAAATCAAGTTTTGAAGTTCATAATATTTGTGACTGATAAAGTTTTCACTTTGGGACTTCAGTATACTTATAAAATCTCTTGTTTAAAATATAAATACATGAATGTATAATTTAGTATCACTATGTACATATACATGTGTACATATATGTTTATATATGTACATTACACACAAAATATATACATCATTATTCAGACATATTAAACACATAAAAATGGGATAAAGAGAAATAGTAGCTAGGAAATTCTTTGAGCGTTTGTGCTATTTGAGTATAGTGACACATGAGTGCCAACAATTAGAACTTGGTCATGCTTCTGCTACACATAAATACATTCCTTGACCTTTGTGGAGAGCAGAAGACATGTGGAGTGAGTTTGTGATTTTGAGTCATTCATCCCAGGAGTTCTAAGAGCTTCTGTCGAGAAAGAATGTTCTAAGCAATGATTACACAATATAAATATGGGGACTGCTCTTTTTCCTCATAACGTACTTTATAAAATAAAGTTTTTTATTTTATAAATATAATTTTATAAAATAAATGCATAAAATCTGTGGATGGAAGCACAGATTACGGATTAATTTTAGAAGCAGTTTTTTTAATTGAAAAAAATAATCTATTTTTTTTAATCTCAGGAATATTTTGACCATTCTTCCCCCCATTTAATTAAAAATATCCTTCTCAAATGGCACAGGAAATGTTTCTTTATTGTAGTTGTAAATTATATAATTTTATTATTTACTCATTTCTGTACTGATAATTCCATTTTTAATTTAGGAATGCTCAGTATAATAGGAATATTTGATTCAATGTTTTTTATTCAATATTATAAGAACAATGTCACTTAATCCTAAAAAATATATATAGATGAAATTTTGAGATGTTATTTCATAAATGTGTAAATATTCAATATAGATTTGTTCTTTTTCTTTGTAATATTACAAATTCTTTCAAACATAATTCTTGAAACCATTTCAAATATTTTTGGATAGGCTTACCAATTTTTTTTTCCTCCTGAGTTATATCTCAAGACTATTTATAGATTTTTTTTTCTTACATCATAGTTCTGAGGCTAAGTTCATGGAGCTAATAGGCTGTTGACTTGTAAAGCAGCAAGGGACTGAGGCTGACTGTGTTCCATCTGCTAATAAAGACCCTGTCGGAGATGATATGATCTCTGTCTGCTCTACTTTCAAACTCAGCCAGCATATCACTGGTGTTATGATTCTGACAATCTAAAAGGGACACAGAATGTTAGATTTAGAAATTTTTTTTCCCAAGGTCATATAATCATACCACGGCAGATTGTTGTCTAGAACTCAAATTTTTTTGACCAACAAGCCAGTCTTTATTCCTCTAATTATTTCCTATATAGCACTTCCATATTTCTGTGTTATGAAATATAAGGTACAATTCCACAACTGAGAAGTTCTCAAGTTTCTGAAAGAGAATCTAGTTAATATTTCTTTGCCATTGTGTGAAATATCTTGGTTTAATAAACAGTAATGCTTTAATTTTCTTTTATTCTTAATTTAGATGAACCACCATAGTTTTAGCTTATTCAACATACTATGTGCTTTGGTAGTTGGATCTGTTTTAGACCAAAGGTTAATTATTGTTCCCTCTACCTGCTCTATCCAAGCTGTACCTCCCTACTACCCTTCAACCTCCCCTTCTCCTTATGTAATTCACTTTTTAAAAAACAATTATTTTAATTTAAAAAAACAGAAGAAAAACAGAAAAGGAACACAAAACAAAAGGGAATAATGTTATGTGGTCAGCAGAACATCAGGGAGGATTCAAAATATAAAACAACAAATTACCAGATCAATAATGTACATATATATATTTAGTAGAAGAAATTATATTGAGTGTCCATCTTTTCTTTACTTCCTTGTAAATTGTTGTTTTGTTCTTTGCTGTTCATCTTTTTTACTTTATTCTTTTTCACCTTTCATCTCTCCCCCAAGTAGCCTATACTTAATAAAGGATATATTTATGTATACATATGTAGATATATACATACACATACATACATACATACACAATCCCCATGTATCCCCACACATACCTTTCCTATCCCTTCCTACTCTGCTTTAATTCTGCTCCTAACTTACCTTGCTATTACTTAACCTCCCCCACCTATTGATTCCTCCCTTGTCTTCTTCCAGCATCTTTCCTTTCCCTGTCCCCACCCATCCCTTCCCCTTCATTTCTTTATTGATTTTGGAAAGTGCTATACCCTTTGTTGAATATATGTAGTGTTACCTATTTAATCCATTCCTGATGTGAGTAGGTTTTCAGAAGTAGGAGCCCTCCTCCCCTCTCTAATGTCTTTGTGTCTATTCTTTCTCTACACATCATTTGTGTAATTTAATTGCTATTTGTGTAATTCACTTTAATATATATAGGGAACACAAGTTGAAAGATAATAGTTTATCTAAGCAGATCTGTACTTACTCTTCAATTATAGTATTAGAAAGGAAGGGGGATTAAATTTAAGATGTGGAACTTGTTCACCTTTCATACATTTTTTCTCTTCTCTGCCCTAATAAATTTGGTAAAACGTAACCTCAACCTATATGAGAAGAGTATCTTTAGTGTTGAAATCCAAGTAAGGAAATCATGTTCATCCTTAAAAATGAGAGGGAAAGGCAGGGATAAGAGTTTATTAAATAAGCAATCCAGTTATAGGGTTCATAGTTCTAAAAAAAGATTTTTCAACAAAAGTTTTGCATCATATACTTTTTAAAAAGAAAAGAAGCAGAAATTTGGCATCAGTTTGCATCTAAGAGCTCTTTATTTCTAGTTCAAAGAAATTGATAGATTTTTAAATTACTCAAAAAAATAAAAATAAATTTCTTGATTTTTGACAAGAGATGTTGTTGATTGATTATATTTATTGATTTCCCATTCTATTTTTATAAATCTTCCACATATATTTTCTACATGGTCAACTATCTATCAAATCCTTTTTTTGTCTTCCATTCAGTTTTTCCATATGTAAGATGAATCATACTCACTGAGTAATGTCTTTTCTTTTCATAAACTTCAGCACCTTGTTCAGTATGTTTTGGGCAATATGAAGTAAAAATGCTATTTTTAAAAGTTTTCTAATTCTCTTAACAGAAGCTCCATAACCTACTCCCACCTCCCCACATGATGAAAACAGGGAATACAATGCTGCAGGCAGACAATGACAACAGGACAACAGGAAATACTTGAAAAGGTCAGCCCCACCCACCTTGAAATGATGTTTTCAATACTTTGGACACAACATCCAGTATATTTAAGTTAGCTGAAATATTCTTTTTGAATATTTTCAAAGTTGAGGTTAATAATTAGATCTTTTGAATATTAAGATTTGAAACAGCAGACATTATCAACACAAAATTACAATCAGCATAGTTTCCCATTTTAAATTAACAAGGGGAAATATTTGCTAAAATATTCTTACTTTCAAAAACTTCTGTGGTATTGTTTCCTAAATTTGAAATTTGATACAATTTTAAAATGATCTAAAGGAATGTACTTTTTAAAAAGTCAAACTATAACTTCCTGAGTACTAAAAGTTATGTTAACTCACTGGTAGCCTATTTTAAGTGCTCTCTATAAAACAAAATAATTTAACAATAGTCATGTATACACTATGGAAAGGAAACTTTATTCTTCTGTCCAAATGAGAATAAAAAATCCCATAAAATTTTTTCATGTATCAGAGATGCTGTATCAAAAATCTTTTAAAAATTGATTTTCAGAGTGCATATCTTATTTGATAGTAAGTTTCTTATATGTAACTATTACAAACATCATTATCTTTTTATAAAAGTTAAGGTTAATGGAATCATTACATATACTGGTTAAGGTCAGCAAAATTCTTTCATTGTAATTTTATAATTCCTTATCACAAAAAGCTGTCAATATTTTTCATAAGAACAATATTTTCCTTTGTATCAAAGGACATGTTTATTCTTTAGAATGTTTTGTTGCTCATACAACTATACTCCCCCCAGGCTATCTACCCCCAAAGTACCTCTCGTTATTCTAATTATCTCAATTAAGAATGTGAATATTAAAATTCTTTCCATTAGAGCTCTGAGATCTATTAGGATCATTCAACTATACTTTTTTTTCTTCTTTTTTTTTTGAGATGGAAACTAAATTAATTTGAAGAAAAAAAGAAAGATTGTTCATTTCTAGTAATACTAAAGTTTCAGGCTGGTAGCATATTATTTCCAACCTGTATATGTTGGCATCCTTATCTTGTTTTGTATTTTTACTGCTAATTTAACTAATTCAATGATAGGTCATTTGAAACAATGCTGTTTGGTGATGCAAAATTTTGACAAGATCCTGTTAGAGAAATTTTCTAGTATGAACTGTTGGGTTTCAGTGCTCTCTAACATATATAAAAGCTTATGATCTTTACAGCAGAATTTAGAAAATAATTCAGAATGTATAAACTTTGTGTGATGCATACTTTTAAGTATCTTTGTAGGAGCCTTGAAACTCTTGGATGTTTTGATTTAAAAAAAATTATCAGTATTAAAATGATGAATAATAAATGCAAGTCATCACGTTTTTCTTCTGTTTTTTCAATTAAAATTTGAATATGAATGGGACTACATAATCAGTGAGTTTATAGGGTATATTGAACAAGGCATACACAATATGGTTTGGGTGGAATGTCCTTAAGAAAAGGTTTGACATCCAGTTTTAACTCTCAATCTAAGCGTTTCTAGTCCAGTACCCTTATGTATATCAATTCCCTTTTATAAGGGAGGTTGGGAGATATTCATTTTGTTTATGTATACAATGAGATGACTGAACTAAGGAATATTTTACCTCTTCTAAATCTAACATTTCATTTTATATTCCCATGATTAGAATCTCTAATGCTAGTGATTCTATTCTTTTATTTATTTATCTTTTGCTTAGGCAAGTGGGGTTAAGTGACTTGCCCAGGGTCACACAGCTAGGAAGTATTAAGTGTCTGATGCCAGGTTTGAACTCAGGTCCTGCTGACTTCAGGACTGGTGCTCTATCCACTGTGCCACCTAGCTTCCCCGGTACCATTCTTTTTTTATTTATTTTAAAGATTTTTATTTTCAAAACATGCACAGATAATTTGACAACATTGACCCTTGATGGCAAGCAATCCAATATATGATAAACATGTTAAAATATATGTTAAATCCAATATGTATAAACATATTTATACAATTCTCTTGCTGCTCAAGAAAAATCAGATAAAAAAAAAGAAAGAAAGTAAATGAGTAGGAAAACAAAATGTAAGCAAGCAACAACAAAAAGAGTGGAATGTTATGTTGTGATTTAGTCAGTTCCCATAGTCCTCTCTCTGGGTGTCGATAGCTCTCTTTATCACAAGATCATTGGAACTAGCTTCAAACATCTTATTTTTGGAAACAATCACGTTCATCAGAATTAATGGCCATATAATATTGATGTTGCTGTGGACAATGATCTCCTGGTTCTGCTCCTTTCACTTAGCATCAGTTCTCTTCAGGACTTTCTAAAATCATCCTCCTGATCATTTCTTCTAAAACAATAATATTCTATAACATTAATATAGCATAACTAATTCAGCCATTCTCCAACTGATGGGCATCCACTCAGTTTCCAGTTTCATGCCACTACAAAAAGAGCTGATACAAACATTTTTGCACATGTGGGGTCCCTTTCCCTCCTTTAAGATCTCTTTGAGATATAGGCCCAATAGAAACACTGCTGGCTCAAAAGGTATGCACAGTTTGATAACTTTTGGGGCATAGTTCCAAATTGCTCTCCAGCATGGCTGGATCCATTCACAGTTACAACAACAATGTATTAGTGTCCCAGTTTTCCCACATCCCCTCCTACATTTGTCATTATCTTTTCCTGTCATCTTAGCCAATCTGAGAGGTGCGTGGTGGTTTCTCAGAGTTGTCTTAATTTGAATTTCTCTGATCAATAGTGATTTAGAGCACTTTCTCACATAATTACAAATGGTTTCAATTTTTTCATCTGAAAAGTGTTCATATTGGGGCAGCTAGGTGGCACAGTGGATAGAGCACCAGCCCTGAAGTCAGGAAGACCTGAGATCAAATCTGGTCTCAGACACTTAACATTCCCTAGCTGTGTGACCCTGGGCACATCACTTAACCCCAATTGCCTCAGCTAAAAAGCAAAAAACAAACAAACAAAACTGAAAATTGTTCATATCCTTTGACCATATATCAGTTAGAAACTGGCTTGAATTCTTATAAATTTTAGTCAATTCTCTATATATTTTAGAAATGAAGCCTTTATAGTGATACCATTCTCTTACAATGTGATGTTGCATTCCAGTCTGTTTCTCTGTTGTTCTAATGTTTTTACTTAATATTATGCTCCATAACCCATGTCCTTGTTTTTGTTGCCTAAGATGTCTTATATTTCCCATTATTCTAATTTGAAACAAACATAGAAATACAAAGAGCATGTCTCTTCATATAATGGTCACTACAATTCTAGAAGTCCATAGAGTGGTGAATATTTATGAATATTTTTCCTACTGGGGGAACACAGAATTCTTTAGTATTGTCATTTGATTTTCATGTAGTGTTGAGAAGCAGTTCAAACATTTTTCTTTTAAAAAAATTACTTTATTTACATGTAAAAGCATTTTTTACATTTGTTTTTAAAATTGAATTCCAACTTCTCTCCCTCCCTAAACCCCTCATTAAGAACATAAAGCAAACATTTCGATATATAAGCCCAATTGAGTGTGTATGTTATTCTCAATTTGAGCTAATTCTGATGAAAGTAATGTTCAAACACCACCCCCATTTTCCTTTCCATGGTAAAGGTTCTTTTTTGCCTCTTTTACATAAGATACTTTATTTTATACTATCTCTCTTTTTCATTTTTCTATGTGCATTTTTCTTCCCTCACCTCTTTTTTTCCCTATTATTTCATCATGTTCAACTCACACCCATGCCTTCCATCTGCTCTAATAATAAGAAAGTTCTTTTGAGATATGCTTCATTTTCCCATTTAGGAATGTAAACTGTTTAGCCTTCTTAAGTTCTTAAAATTTCCCTTTCCTGTTTATCTTTTTATGTATCTCTTGAGTCTTGTATTTGAAAGTAACATTTTCTATTCAGCTCTGTTCTTTTTTTTTTTCATCAAGAACACTTGAAAGTCTTCTATTTCATTGGATATTTTTCTTTCAAATGATTATACTCAGTTTTGCTGGGTAGGTTATCTTGGTTGTAATCCTAACTGTTTTGCACCCTGAGATATCATATTCCAAGCCCTTCAATCCTTTAATATAGAAGCTGATAATTTTTGTGTTATTCTTGCTCCCCAATTCTTCAATTGTTTGTTTCTGACTATTTATAATAGTTTCCACTTGACTTAGAAACTCTGGAATTTAGTTATAATAATCCTGGGTGTTTCATTTAGGGATCTCTTTCAGCAGGCGATTGGTTGATTCTTTCAATTTCTGTTTTACCTTTTGGTTCTGGAATATCAGGTCATTTTTGCCTTATAATTTATTAAAAGATTATTTCTAGACTACTTTTGATCATGGCTTTCAGGAATTAAAATATCTTAAAAATATTTCTCCTGGATTTTTTTCAAGGTTGTTTTTTTTTCCTGATGAGATATTTCACATTGTCTTCAACTTTTTCCCCATTCATTTTATTTTGTTTTATTGTTTCTTGATGTTTCATGAAATCATTAGCTCCCACTTGCTCAATTCTACTTGTTAAGATATTATTTTCTTTAGTTAAGATGTGTACCTTCTTTTCCATATGTCCAATTTTCTTTTTTTTTCTTTTTTTTTATTTGAATAACATATGTATGGGTAGTTCCTCAGCATTGATCTTTACAAAGCTTTCCATTACAAATTTTACCCCCAATTCCCTCCCCTCCCCTAAATGGCAGGAAGTCCACTACATGTTAATAATGATAAAATACTTGACAAGTTGTTGTGCAAGAAAAATCCTATCTACAAGAAAAAAAAATCAGAGAGAGGAAACACACTGCAAACAAACATCAATAAAGAGCATGAAAATGTTATGTTGTGGTCCACATTTCATATCCCTCTCTCTGGGTGTATATGGCTTTCTTCACTGAACAATTGGAACTGGTTTGAGACAATTCTTTGTTGCAGAGAGCCATGTCCATCAGAGTTGATCATCATATAGTATTGTTGCTGTGTACAATGATCTCCTGGTTCTGCTCATTTCACTCAGCATCAGTTCATGCAAGTCTCTCCAGGCCTCTCTGAAATTGTCCTGCTCGTTGTTTCTTACAGAGTAATAATATTCCATAACATTCATATACCATAATTTATTCAGCCACTCTCCAATTGATGGGCATCCATTCAGTTTCCAGTTTCTAGACACTATAAAAAGGGCTGCCACAAACATTCTTGCACATGTGGGTCCCTTTACCTCCTCTAAGATTTCTTTGGGATATAAGCCCAATAGAAGCACTGCTGGGTCAAAGGGTATGCACAGTTTGATAACTTTTTGAGCATAGCTCCAAATTGCTCTCCAGAATGGTTGGATCCATTCACAGTTCCACCAACAATGTATTAGAGTCCCAGCTTTCCCACATCCCCAATCTGACAGGTATGTAGTGGTATCTCAGAGTTGTCTTAATTTGCATTTCTCTGATCAATAGTGATTTGGAGCAACTTTTCATATGACTAGAGATGGTTTCAATTTCATCATCTGAAAATTGTCTGTTCATAAGAAATTTGTGACCAAAGAAGAACTAGAGGTCATCATTAATCACAAAATAGATAAATTCGACTATAACAAATTAAAAAGTTTTTGTACAAACAAAATGAATGCAGGCAAGATTTGAAGGGTAGCAGTAAACTGGGAAAATATTTTTACATCCAAAGGTTCTGATAAAGGCCTCATTTCTAAAATATATAGAGAACTGACTCAAATATATAAGAATTCAAGCCATTCTCCAATTGATAAATGGTCAAAAGATATGAACAGACAATTTTCAGATGAAGAAATTGAAACTATTTCTGGTCACATGAAAAGGTGCTCCAAATCACTATTGATCAGAGAAATGCAAATTAAGACAACTCTGCGATACCACTACACACCTGTCAAGATTGGCTAAAAAGAGAGGAAATGATAATGATAACTGTTGGAGGGGATGTGGGAAAACTGGGACACTGATACATTGTAGGTGGAACTGTGAACGGATCCAACCATTCTGGAGAGCAATTTGGAACTATGCTCAAACTGGGCATACCATTTGACCCAGCAGTGTTTGTACTGGGCCTATATCCCAAAGAGATTTTAAAGGAGGGAAAGGGACCCACATGTGCAAAAATGTTTGTGGCAGCCCTTTTTGTCGTGGGAAGAAACTGGAAATTGAAAGGATGCCCATCAATTGGAGAATGGATGAATAAATTATGGTATATGAATGTTATGGAATATTATTGTTCTGTAAGAAACAACCAGCAGTATAATTTTAGAGAGGCCTGGAGAGACTTCCATGAACTGATGCTGAGTGAAATCAGCAGAACCAGGAGAACATTATACACAGCAACAAGACTATACGATGATCAATTCTGATGGACATGGTTCTCTTCAACAATGATGTGATTCAAACCAGTTCCTATTGTTCAGCGATGAAGATAGCCATATACATCCAGAGAGAGGCCTGTGGGAACTGAGTACAGACCACAATACAGCATTTTAATGCTTTCTGTGAATATTTCCATGCATTTTGTTTTCCTTCTTAGGTTGTTTTTTTTCTTCTTCTCTTTCTAGATCTGATGTTTCTTGTGCAGTAAGATAACTGTATAGATATGTATACATGTATTGGATTTGTCATATAATTTATCATATTTAGCATGTATTAGATTACCTGTCATCTAGGGGTGGGGGTGGGGGGAAGGAGGGTAAAAGCTTGGGAAAAAAAGTTTTTGCAAAGGTCAATGTAGAAAAATCACTCATATGTTTTGTAAATAAAAAGTTTTAATAAAAATAAATAAATAAACAAACAAACAAACAAACAAACAAACAAATAAATAAATAAATAAATAGATAGGTAGATAAATAAATAGTAATGGTGACATTGGGCAGATTGGGCAGCCTTGTTTCACTCCTGATCTTATTGGGAATGGTTCTAGTTTGTCTCCATTACATACATACATACATACGATGCTTGCTGATGGTTTTAAGTAGAAGCTACTAATCATTTTAAGGAAAAGCCCATTTATTCCTATACTCTATATTGTTTTTAATAGGAATGGGTGTTGGATTTTATCAAATGCTTTTTCTGCATCTATTGAGATAATCATATGGTTTTTGTTAGTTTGGTTATTAAAATAATTGATTATGCTGATAGTTTTCCTAATATTGAACCAGACCTGCATGCCTGGTATAAATCCTACTTGGTTATAGTGTACTATCCTGGGGATGACTTTCTGTAATCTCATTGCTAGTATCTTATTTAAGATTTTTGCATCAATATTCATTAGGGAATTGGTCTATAGTTTTCTTTCTCTGTTTTCACCCTACCTGGTTCAGCTATCAGTACTATATCAGTATCATAGAAGGAATTTGGTAGTATACCTTCTGTCTCTATTTTTTCAAATAGGTTGTACAGTATTGGAATTAATTGTTCTTTGAATGTTTGGTAGAATTCACATGTAAATCCATCTGGCCCTGGAGATTTTTTCTTAGGGAGTTGGTTAATAGCTTGTTCTATTTCTTTTTCTAATATGGGGCTATTTAAATAATTTATATCCTCTTCTGTTA
>JAJPUD010002756.1:148042-189620 GCA_023553655.1 Myrmecobius fasciatus
AAATAAATAGATAGGTAGATAAATAAATAGTAATGGTGACATTGGGCAGATTGGGCAGCCTTGTTTCACTCCTGATCTTATTGGGAATGGTTCTAGTTTGTCTCCATTACATACATACATACATACGATGCTTGCTGATGGTTTTAAGTAGAAGCTACTAATCATTTTAAGGAAAAGCCCATTTATTCCTATACTCTATATTGTTTTTAATAGGAATGGGTGTTGGATTTTATCAAATGCTTTTTCTGCATCTATTGAGATAATCATATGGTTTTTGTTAGTTTGGTTATTAAAATAATTGATTATGCTGATAGTTTTCCTAATATTGAACCAGACCTGCATGCCTGGTATAAATCCTACTTGGTTATAGTGTACTATCCTGGGGATGACTTTCTGTAATCTCATTGCTAGTATCTTATTTAAGATTTTTGCATCAATATTCATTAGGGAATTGGTCTATAGTTTTCTTTCTCTGTTTTCACCCTACCTGGTTCAGCTATCAGTACTATATCAGTATCATAGAAGGAATTTGGTAGTATACCTTCTGTCTCTATTTTTTCAAATAGGTTGTACAGTATTGGAATTAATTGTTCTTTGAATGTTTGGTAGAATTCACATGTAAATCCATCTGGCCCTGGAGATTTTTTCTTAGGGAGTTGGTTAATAGCTTGTTCTATTTCTTTTTCTAATATGGGGCTATTTAAATAATTTATATCCTCTTCTGTTAACTTGGGCAATCTATATTTTTATAGATATTCCCCCATTTCATTTAGATTATCAAACTTCCTGGCATAAAGTTGGGCAAAGTAACTCCTAATTATTGCTCTAATTTCCTCTTCATTGGAGGAAAGTTCTCCCTTATCATTTTTGAGACTAAGAATTTGATTTTCCTTTTTCCTTTTTCTTATCAAATTAACTAAAGGCTTATCTATTTTGTTGGTTTTTTCGTAGAACCAATTCTTAGTTTTATTTATTAATTCAATAGTTTTCTTATTTTCAATTTTATTAATTTCCCCTTTTATTTTTAGAATTTCCAATTTGGTATTTAATTGAGGGTTTATAATTTGTTCTTTTTCTAGTTTTTTTTTTTAATAATAAGCCCAATTCATTGATCTTTTCTTTCTCTATTTTATGCAAGTAAGCATTTAGGGATATAAAATTGCCCCTTGTAACCGCTTTGGCTGTATCCCACAAATTTTGGTATGTTTTCTCATTATTGTCATTCTCCTGGATGAAATTACTGATTGTGTCTATGATTTGCTCTTTCACCCATTCATTCGTCAGGGTTAGATTATTTAATTTCCAATCAACTTTTGGTCTATTTTCTCCTGGCCTAATATTACATGTGAGTTTTATTGCACCATGATCTGAGAAAGATGCATTTACTATTTCTGCCTTTCTGCATTTGATTTTGAGGTTTTTATGACCTAATACATGGTCAATTTTTGTACAGGTTCCATGGACCGCTGAGAAAAAAAAGTAACCTCCCTACTGTCTCCATTCAATTTTCTCCAAAGATCTATCATACCTAACTTTTCTAGCAATTGGTTTACCTCCCTAGTTTTTTTCTTATTTATTTTGAGGTTTGATATATCTAATTCTGAGAGAGCAAGGTTGAGATCCCCCACTAGTATAGTTTGGCTGTCTATTTCTTCTTGCAACTCTCTTAATTTCTCCCCTAGGAATTTGGATGCTATTGCACTTGGTGCATACGTATTTAGTATTGATATTGTTACATTATCTATGGTATCCTTTAAGAAAATATAGTTTCCTTCCTTATCTCTTTTGATTAGATCTATCTTTGCTTTTACTTGGTCTGAGATAAGGATTGCTACCCCTGCTTTTTTTTTTTTTTTTTTTTTTGTTCATCTGAAGCATAATAGGTTCTGCTCCAGCCTTTTTCCTTCATCCTGTATGTGTCACTATGCTTTAGATGTGTTTCTTGTAGACAACATATTGTGGGATTCTGGTTTTTAATCCACTCTGATACCCGCTTCCGCTTTATGGGAGAGTTCATCCCATTCACATTCACAGTTAGAATAATTAATTCTTTATTTCCTGCCATCTTATTCACCCAAGTTATGTTTTTCCCTTTCCTTTTCCCTTTTCCCTTCCCCTCTCCTCAGTATTTTGTTTTTGATGACACCCTCCCCCAAACAATCCTCCCCCCTTTTGATCCCCTCCCTCTTTTTTTCCTCCTTTCCCCTGATTCTTCTATTTTCCCTTCTATTGGGTTATCCCTTTCTTTTCCTCCTTTCCTTCCCACTTCCCTATAGCGAAGGACAAGTTTCTCTGTGAAACCAAAAGTGTCTGATATACGCTTTTAGAGCCCAATCTGATGAGAGTAAAGTTTACATGACGCTCATCTCCCTCCCTTCTTTCTCTCAATTATATTGTTTTCTTTGCCTCTTCATGAGATTTTACTTTATTTTTACCTCTTTTTTTAAAAAAAAAATCTTATTTTACCACCTTTTCCCTCTTTTCCCCAGTATGATAACCTTTGCCCTTCTAGTTTTCTTTTTCATATTATTGAAGTAATATCTAATTATACCCCCAATCTTTAAGTATCCCCATAGTAGAAATAAAGTTCTCAAGAGTCCTTTCCTTTTTATCTTTTTTTTATGCTTCTCTTGAGTTCTGCGTTTGGAGGTCGAATTTTTTGTTCAGATATGGTCTTTTCACTAGAAATAGGTGAAATTCACCTATATCATCGAATGACCATCTTCTTCCCTGGAGGATAATGCTCATTCTAGCAGGACAGGTTATTCTTGGCTGTAATCCAAGTTCCTTTGCCTTTCAGAATTTCTGGTTCCAGGCCCTTCGATCCTTCAATGTGGAGGCTGACAGATTGTGTGTAATTCTAATTATATATCCTCGGTATTTGAATTGTTTCTTTCTAGCTGCTAGAAAAATCTTTTCCTTGGTGTGATAGTCCTGACATTTAGCCACGATATTCCTTGAGGTTTTAATTTTGGGGTCTCTTTCAGGAGGTGATCGGTGAATTCTTTCAATGGTGATTTTGCCTTCTGATTCTACAACCAGGGCAGGTTTTTTTCAGGATTTCCTGGAAGATAGTCCTTAGATTCTTTTTTTCATCATGGCTTTCAAGAAGTCCAGTAATCCTTAGATTGTCTCTCCTAGATCTATTTTCCAAGTCAGTTGTTTTTCCTAGGAGATATTTCACATTTTCTTCTATTTTTTCATTTTTTTTTGTTTTTGTTTGACTGATTCTTGGAGTCTTATTGAGTCATTCACTTGTATTTGTTCAATTCTTATTTTTAAGGTGTTGTTTTCTTCAGTTACCTTTTTAGCTCCTTTTGTAAGTGTCCAATTTGTGCATTTCACTCTTTTTCCACTTCACTAATTTTATTTTTCAGTGCATTATTGTCTATTTCCAATTCACCAAATTTGTTTTTCAATAAATTGGTGTCTTTTTCATATCTCTTTTGCAGGGTACTATATCCTTCTTGCACTGAACTCAGTTTATTTTCCCATTTACCATCCAGCTCTTTTTTGAGATTCTTTATACAATTTTCCAGAAAGGCTTTTTGAAAAGGGGACCAGGTTATACCTCCCTTGATGGCTTCCTCTGGATTTACTTTGTCTACAGGGACCTCAGGATCTGGGGTCTGCCTTTCTTTCTCTCCATAAAAGCTGTCTATGGTAAGAGTTCTCTTCTGCTTCTTACTCATTTTTTATTTATTTATTTTTCTAAAAGCTTGTGGTCTGTGCATAACAGAGAAGTGGAGGCTAGCTGTGGTACTTTGCCCTGGGGCAATTCCGCTAATTAACTTCCAGGTGCCTGGGCCTTTTGGGCTAGGTCCTTGTGTTAGCAATGTGTTACAAACTGCCTTTTACAAAAGGCAGATCTGCCAGAGCACCTGCCTGCAATCAGGGCAGAGTGTCCCCTGTCCCGAGTGCCTCAGAAACTCTCACCAGCTGTTTTGAGTTTCTGCCACGCTGAGCCCCACCCAGTTTCCTGCCTCTCCTGGACACAGGGCAAACTGCTCACCCCCACTGCTCTCCCCCTCTGCCCCACTGAAACAGACCTTTATGAAGTTCTGCAAAGGTAACTTCAGCAAGCAGAATTTCTTATTCCAAATATTTCTGGATTCATTGACTTAAAGATCAGCTCAGAGGCTTATTTTACTGTTGATTTGAGAGAAGGTCAGAGGAAGACACAGAGAGTTGCTCACTCCACCATCTAGACTCCGCCTTATATCCCAATTTTATTTTTAAAGGAAATCTTTTCATCAGTGAATTTTTGTGCTCATGCTTCTTAAGGAGTACTTACTTTTGTTTTCAGTGAATTTTTGTTTATCTTTTTTTCATTTGACTAATTTTGTTTTTCAAGGAGTTTTTTTATTTATTTTCAAAACTTTTTTTGATATTTGTTCTGTATTGGTTTATAATGTGTTACTTTCTTTAGAATTTTTTGTAACTCCATTTTTCATGATTTTCTTGCAGCACTTTTCATTTATCTTCCCAATTTTTTCTCTACCTTTCTTGCTGATTTTTAAAATCCTTTTTGAGCTCTTCCATGGTCTGAGATAAACTCATATTACTCTTTAAGTACTGGATATAGGAGTTTTGACTTTTTTGGCTTGTTCTGAGTTGTTTTATATTTTTTATCACCATAGTAACTTTTCATAGTCAGATTTTTTTTTGTTGTTTCTGATTTATCTACCTTGTGTTTTGACTTTTTAACTCTGCTAAAGTGAAGATCTGCTACCATGGTAGAAGATGCTCTCTCCTTTTTTGTATTTTTGCATTTTAAAAATCAAATTAGCTTATTTTATCAATTTTATTGCTTTTTTATAAATAAAATGAGATCCTACCATTATTTATTTTTTCTTCCAATTTTATTAATCTCTCCTTTGATTTTTGATGTTCAATCAATGATTTTTCTTTTGTTCTTTTTCTATCTTTTAGTTGCATGTTGAATTTTACATTTTCTTCTTTCCCCCCTTCTTTTAATTTTGTTTTATATATATCATAAAGTCAATAACTTTTACTTAGCCAGTTCTAATTTTTAGGAAAGCATATTCTTCAGTGACTTTTTTTTAACTTCCTTTTTCTATTTGGCAATTCTGTTTTTAAAGTGTTTTTTTTTTACTTTTTTTACTTTACTTTTACTTTAATATTTTAATACCTTTTAGCAAGCTGTTACTTTTTTCATACTTTACTTCTTTATTCTTTTTTTTTCTTATACCACTCTCATTTGGCTTTGAAAAAAGATATTTTTTTTAGGTTTCACAAGAATTTTTCTTTGGCTTGTGTCCAATTCAAATTTTATTTTCCTTTGAGGCTTTGCTGTTTTGATTTCATATTCTTTTGAGTTTGTATCTTCCCTGCCAGCAGAGTAGCTTTTTAAGCTTAGTTCCTTATATGTTTTTCTTTCTAGATTGCTCATTTTTTCACCTTTCTTTTATTTTGAACTTTATGTTAAAGTTAACTTTTGTCCTAAAAATATAAGTGAATGAGCAATATACCAACTTCACTTTTTTTTTTGCATTGTTGTCTTCAGAGCTAATTCTGGAATTTCGAGGTTTTCTCTATATCTGGTTACTAATCCAGAGAGAGACATGGTTAGTATTCCAATAGTATGTGCTTTGATCATTAATCAGGAAGGGTACTTTATTCCTTCAGACTTGCAACTGATATTGCTTTTCAGTGTTCTTGCTTTCTTCCAACTGGAAGTAATGCTGCTTTTGGGGACCACTATGTTCACTGCTAGTACATGGGGTCCCCTGTAATCTCCTTCAGATGATTTATTAAATTCCCTTACAATCTCTGACTTGATTGCTCCAAAAGCTACTACTACTTTGGTCACCACCTAGTCTCATAACTGTTGTTTCATCCAAATGAAGTTTAGGTCAACCTCTACCACTATGTCACACATCTCTCCTTCTGATTTCATAAGTTGCCTTGGGTTGAAAGAATATTTCATTATGATCTTTTTGTCACAGAATCTGCTACTCTAAATTTTGGTTTGAGGAATTCTTGTAAAGTTATATGGAAGGGAATGTTGTGAAAGTTCAGTTATATGCTTACTCTATTATGCCATCTTGGCTTTGCCCCTGGCAGAGTAGGAATTTTTTACAAGAAGAAATGAGCTAATAGAACTTAATAAGTATATCAAATACATGTATTAAATTTTGGTAAGGTATATGGGAGGGGGGGAAGGAAGCCAGCAATTGAAATAGTAAAACATGCTGAGAGTTCCCAACTAAAAGTGGGAATGATTGATATACAAATGAAATTGTGAAATCACCAATGTGGACATCTAAATCATGATCCATCCATGATGATTTTTTATGGTTCTGACCATATGTTTGCATAAGTTACCCACCAACATGATAGAAGCCTTCTTCATTTTCTTTCAAAATGGAAGGTAGCAGTGAAGTGTTTTGGTCATCTACTTGTCATTTTTCAGCATTACTACATAATCTGTCCATACTCTTTTTCTGTCATATAATTCTTTACATTGTTATACTTCCTTAGAGATGCACATTGGTTTTGTGTTTCAACTTGCTTACATCAATTATTCACTTTTTCCTTGCCTTCTGTATGATTCTCATCAAACAGTATTAGACTTCATCTTGCTGTTTTACATGGTATCATTCTATTTTTTTATATTAAACATATGATTCTACATAGTTATGAGAAACTTAGTTATTGAAAGTCCTTTGTTATTTCCTTAAAACCAGTGCATCCTATTGTTATCTTCCTTTATAAATTTATGTCCACTTTGTTGTTCATTTGGAGTTCAAGACAGAGTTGGACATCTTCTTATGATATTCACTCAGATGTGTGTTAAGATTTATGACATATATATTTTTTATTTAGTTGGCTTTTCTTGGAAGAATGGGCAAATCAAACTCTATAGAGTGATTATGGATGTCTTTCTTGATTCTCTGTCTTGTACTGGGACTTGATGTAATAAATACATCATCCAGATATAAATGTACTACTGGAGAAATGTATTGTCAATAAGAAATCCCTCCTCTACTTCAACTCTGCCCTGGCTCTCCATTATTAGAATGAATAATACTTATCTTTAGTATATAGTTAGTTGATATAAGTGTTTCGAATGTTGTACATTTTTCAAAGAATCTTGAATATATATATTTTGCTGAGGCAATTGGGGTTAAGTGACTTGCTCAGGGATACACAACCAGGAAGTCTTAAGTATCTGAGGCCAGAGTTGACCTCAGGTCCTACTGACTTCAGGGCTGGTGCTCTATCCACTATACCAACTAGCTGCCCCAGAATCTTGAATATTCTTGATGCAAAAATGAGAGATATTATGCTTTAAAAGAGCTGTAATAATATGTACCAAAAGGAGGTTGACATCAGTTGGCCTATTCTCATTACTGTATGCATGTATATGTATTAATGAATGTAATGAATTCATTAATGCCAGTTTTAATCCATTCATAATTAGGTGGAAATTAAAGTCAATAATCTTATTTATTTAAAATATTATCAAATAACATTGGAGTAATTTTTCTTTCCTATGAGATCATCATATTAATATGACAAGTTCATTCTCCTCTCTCCATTTCTTTATGTCTTTTCCATCTAAAATGTTTTATCAATCTGTCAAAATATGAAGGCGTTATGCATTAATTTGCAATAAATTTCTCTGAGAGCGGAAATGAAATGGATAAGGAATGATACTTTTAATAATTTTAATAACTTGCAGCTACCTTTTAATCTACTATCTCTTATTGCAATTTCTTGTTTATCTTTTAAAAGAAGCTAAAAAGAGGCAGTCTTATTTGTAAAAACATGAACAGTGCTACTATTTTTCTTAAATATTCAAGAGGAACCATGAAAAATAAGTTAGCGTTAATTTCTTAAAATACAATACAATTTTGGAGACACTAATTCACAGTTGATGGAATCATGAACTGATCCAAACATTTTAGGTAATAATTTAGAATTATGGCCAAAAAGCTATGAAATTATGAATATCCTATAATCCATCTATACTATCATTAGGTTTATATCTTAAAAAGATAAAAAAAGAAAGAAGACTTATTTGTAAAACAATATTGATAGCATTTCTTTTATGTGGTATAAAAGAATTGGAAATTGGGAGAATATCCCTCAATTGGGGGATGCCTGAACAAGTTGTGATATATGATTATAATGGAATACTATTGTACTAAGAGAAATGACAAACAGGACAATTTAAGCAAAAAAAAAAACTTACATGAACTGATGCAAAATGAAATGAAAAGAATCAGAACATTGTACACAGTAACAACAGTTTTAAACAATGATTAACTGTGAATGACTTAGCTATTCTCAGCAAGAAAATGTTTAAAAATAATTCCAAAGGGCTCATGATGAAAATGTTATATATCTCCAGAGAAAGAAATTATGGAGTCCAAGTTCAGATCAAAGCATAACATACTATTTTTCCCATAATTATAATTGCATTTACTATTTATTTAAAAAATGCAATATAATTTTCACCTAGGAATTTACCTGTAAATTCCAAGAATGATATTATAAATAAAATAAAAAGAATAAAAGAAAAGAAAATCACATGAAATAACACTTTGACTTAATTTTTTTATTGATAGCATTTTATTTCCCCCGTTCTATGTTAAGAAATTTTTTACCATTCATTTTTACAAGATTGCTAGTTCCAAATTTTTCTCCCTCTTTTTCTCCATCCTCTCTTCCAAAGATGGTAGATATTTTGATATAGTTTACAAATTTAAAACATTTTCATATAAATCATAGTTGTGAAAGAAGACATCAAAAGAAGAAAAAACAAGAAAGAATGAAGTAAGTGAAAAAATATTTTTGATTCATGTTCAAAGTCCATCTGTTCTTTTTCTGGTTATGGATGGCATTTTTTGTGAGTCTTTTACACTTGTCTTAGATGGCTGTGTTGATGAAGAAAGCTGAGTCAACTGTATTTTATCATCATAAAACGGTGCAGATATTACAATGTTTTCCTGGTTCTGCTCATTTCACTTTGCAAAAGTTAATACAAATGTTTCCATGTTTTCCTGAAATCTCTCTGTTCATCCTTTCATATTGAACAATAGTATTTCATTGTATTCATATACCTCACTCTGAGGTAGTTTGGTATTGTAAAGAATTGGTTGATTTAACTGAAAAAGAAAGTAACACATGTTAATAGTGATGTGGCAAAAGAAAAAAAATGATAAACAGATGCATCATTGGTGGAATTGTGAACTGATCTAACCATTCTGGACAGCAATTTGGAATTATGCTCAAAGGGTTATCAAATTGTATCTAGTCTTTTAAAAAATAATACCACTGCTAGATCTGTATCCCAAATAAATCAATGAAAAGGAGCTGTATAGCAGCAATTTGTGATGACAAAGAATTCGAAATTGAGAAGATACTCATCAATTGGAAGGCAGCTAACAAGTTATGTGATATTATTTTGATGGAATGCTACTGTGCTACAAGACATGAAAAGCAAGATACTTTCAGAAAAAACCTGAAAAGAGTTACATGAACTAATACAAAGTTGAATGAGTAGAGCTAGGGGCCTATTTTATATAGTAACATTGTAAGATGATCTACTTTGAATGACTCAATCATACAAAAATTTTTAAAGTACATATGACTAATAATGCTATCCACCTCCAGAGAAAGAATTGATGGAATATAAATGCAGATCAGAATGAACTCTCTCTTTTATAGTCTTTTTTTCTTTTTTTTAAAGCTGTTTTCTTTCACAATTTGAATAATACACAAATATGTGTGCATGACTGCACATATACAATTTATATAAAATTGCTAACCTCAATTATAGGTGAGAGGATGTAGTGAAAGAGAGAATTCAGAAATAAAAATTTAAAAAAAAAGATGATTGGTTTTACACGAAATTGGAAAAAAAAAACTTTTTTAAAAAAAAAGGAAATAAGGGGGGCAGAGCCAAGATGGCGAACTGCAGACAGCTTTCTCTGTGAACTCCTTGGGACCTTCCCTCAAACCCAGACAAAGTGAGCCTTCGAACTGGTTTTTGAGTGAGGACTCCGCCATACTTTTGGACTACAACCCACTTCTATCAAAAATCTACCTTGAAAGAACTCCGGAGAAGGTTAGCCTCGGGGGAAATCGGCCGCTGGTCACAATCAGACTCCAGCCAGGGCGGAAGTCAGGGCTGCGATAGAGGGGCGGATTTGAGGCACCCAGGAAGCCCCTGGGAGACACCTGGGCCACTTCCCTCTGCTTGGGGGCGGGTGCTTTGGCAGATCTGCCTTTGGAAAAGGATGGATCGAGAGCAGCTGAAAACGTGGTCCTAGTGCGAATCTAGCCCGACCAGCCTCAGACCAGAAGTCAACTCGGCAAACTGCCCCAGGGCAAATACAAATTGTTGCAGTTTTCTCTACTTTTGACCAATATCCCAACTTTAAATCATGAGCAAGAAGCAGAAGAGAGCTCTCACCATAGAAAGCTTTTACAGAGAAAAAATAGAACAGTCCCCAGATCCTGACATTATGAAAACAATCCCAGATGAAGCCACAAAGGCAGACTTAAGTTGGTCTCCCTTTCAGAAGGCTTACCTGGATGATTGCATTAAGAATCTCAAAAGAGAGCTAGAAGAAGAATGGGGAAATAAATTGAGATCAGGGCAACAGAAATATCAAAAACTGGAAAATAGGACTGGTGAATTGGAAAAAGAAAACAGTTCACTGAAAAACAAAATTGGTGAATTGGAAAAAATCACCAATTCACTGGAAAATAAAAATGGTGAATTGAAAAACAAAATTGGTGAATTGGAAAAAGACGACAATTCACTGAAAAACAAAATTGGTGAATTGGAAAAAGACAACAATTCACTGAAAAATAAAACTGGCAAAATGGAAAAAGAATGCATTGAATCCAGAAATTCAATTGGCCAGCTACAAAAGGAGCTAAAAAAGATAACTGAAGGAAATACTACTTTAAAAATTAAAATTGAACAAATAGAAGTAAATGACTCAATAAGACTTCAAGAATCAGTTAAACAAAAACAAAAAAATGAAAAAATAGAAGAAAATATGAAATATCTCCTAGGAAACACAACTGACTTGAAAAACAGATCCAGGAGAGACAATTTAAGGATTATCGGACTCCCTGAAAGCCACGATGAAAAAAAGAACCTGGATGCTATTTTCCAGGAAATCATGAAAGAGAATTGCCCTGATGTTTTAGAATCAGAAGGCAAAATTGGCATTGAAAGAATTCACCGATCACCTCCAGAAAGAGACGCCAAAATTAAATCCCCAAGGAATATCGTGGCAAAATTTCAGGACTATCGCACCAAGGAAAAGATATTGCAAGCAGCTAGAAAGAAACAGTTCAAATACCGAGGAACTGTAATTAGAATTACACAGGATCTGTCAGCTTCTACTTTAAAGGATCGAAGGGCCTGGAACCAGATATTCCGAAAGGCAAAATAACTTGGATTACAGCCAAGAATAAGTTATCCAGCTAGAATGAGCATCATCTTCCAGGAAAGAAGATGGTCATTCAATGATACAGGAGAATTTCACCAATTTCTAATGAAAAGACCAGATCTGAACAAAAAATTTGACCTCCAAATAGAGAACTCAAGAGAAGCATAACAAGGTAAAAAGGAAAACTCTTGAGAACTATATCTCTACTATAGGCATCCTTTAAAGAATGGCAGTATAATTTGATTTTTCTTTGATAATAATGGAAAAAAAATTAGAGGTGGAAGGGATACCATACTGAAAAAGAAAAAGGGGGAAGGAGGGAAAGGAGGCAAAATAAATTAAAAATAAAGGAGGTAAAATAAGGCAAAATCTCATAAAGAGACATAGAAGATCTAATATAATTGAGGGAAAGAAGGGAGGGCAATGAGTATTGTGTAAACCTTACTCTCATTAGATTGGACTCTAAGAGAGTATATCAGACACATTTGGCTTCAAAGAAAGCACTGACCCTCCTTGTGGGAAGGTAGGAGGGAGGGGAGAAAAGGAAAGGGATAAACTAATAGAAGGATTAGGGGAAAGGTATAAAGGGGAGGGAGGGACTCTAAAGGGAGGAGGATTATTGGTGGGAGGTGGTCATCAAGAGCAAAGTACTGGGGAGGGGGGAAGGGAGAGAGGGGAAACGGAAGAGAAAATCATATCTCTGGATAAATAAGATGGCAGGGAATACAGATATAGTTATTTTAACTGTGAATGTGAATGGGATGAACTCTCCCATAAAACGGAGGCGGGTAGCAGACTGGATTAAAAGCCAGAATCTTACAATATGTTGTTTACAAGAAACACATCTAAAACATAGAGATACATACAGAGTGAAGGTAAAGGGCTGGAGCAGAATCTTCTATGCTTCAGGTGTACAAAGAAAGGCAGGGGTAGCAATCCTTATCTCAGATCAAGTAAAAACAAAAATAGATCTAATTAAAAGAGATAAGGAAGGAAACTACATTTTACTAAAGGGTTCCATAGACAATGAAGCAGTATCAATACTTAACATATATGCACCAAGTGGTATAGCATCCAAATTCCTAGAGGAGAAGTTAAGAGAGATGCAAGGAGAAATAGACAGTAATACTATACTAGTGGGAGATCTCAACCTTGCTCTCTCAGAATTAGATAAATCAAATCACAAAATAAATAAGAAAGAAGTTAGGGAGGTTAACAAAAGGCTAGAAAAGTTAGGTATGATAGATCTTTGGAGGAAATTGAATGGTGATAGAAGGGAGTATACTTTTTTCTCAGGGGGTCATGGAACTTATACAAAAATTGATCATGTGTTAGGGCATAAAAACCTCACAATCAAATGCAGAAAAGCAGAAATAGTAAATGCATCCTTCTCAGATCATGATGCAATAAAACTCACATGTAATATAAGGCCAGGAGAAAATAGACCACAAGTTATTTGGAAATTAAATAATCTAATCCTGAAGAACGAATGGGTGAAAGAGCAAATTATAGACACAATCGAAAATTTCATCCAGGAGAATGACAACAATGAGAATAAATGATGAACAACAACAACAACAAAAAAAAGGAAATAAGCTTGTGGATAAAACAGAAACCTATTTTCCTTTTCTTACAATGGAAACCTGTTTAGATTGGCTTGCATGTATTTTCTCCTGACAAATTGTGTTTCTTAATGATACAGTGAGGAGTAGAGAAGAGAAAAAGAAGGATTTCTATAGTTTTTTTTGATACATTTCCAGATTTCTTGATATGATTAGAAAACCGATAACCAGCAGAAAAGGAAAAATATATATATTTTTGAGCTCTTATCAAAATGAAGAGGGTAAATATTCATTTTATTATTCTTTGTATTACCAATAACACTATCACAAAGGAAAGCATATCCAAGAGGTTAAGTATTATATTGGATAGTACATACAGTAAGACAAAAATGGCATAATTTTGTAAATAAGTGGTATATCACTCCTGGACTGAGGAAGTAGCACAATTTTTTTTCTCAGAATACTTTTAATGCTATCATTAGTTTAAGGAAAGAAAAAATGAAAAATAGTAAATAATAAAGAGGATATGAATAAATGAAAAAAGTGTTTTTGAACATATTATAAGTCAATTTAAGAAATGCAAATGACAATGTCAAGATAGGGGTATTTTAGAGCTGGACGAGACTTTAGAGATGATTTAGCCCATTTAAAAATACACTATAAGCTATTTAGAACAGTAAGCTTAGTAAACTTGGGAGTGATCTATATCCAGTGAAATGAAATATTGGGCAATTCAGGGTTTCAAACTCTACATCAGGAATGCTCATCATTCTAAGATGAGAAACAGATCTGGAGAGCTTGGGTGATAGTTGAAAATATAGTAGTTATTTTATAATTGATACTCAGAATAGGCAAAGTTGGACTTTTAATCTCTCATAATCAAATATAACCACAGTTGATACCCTCTCAAATTAGGAACTAAACTATTAGCAAAGTAACAGGTTTTCATGATACAACAAAACAAATGAAGGAAGAATTCTATTACATTATTGCTTGAGCACTAAACATTTCTTTCTCTCATTGCTATTTTTTTTTATCACATATAATGCTGTGGGATTTTTTTTTGGCATGATACCTATATCTATACCTATATACCTTTTTTCATAGCATATTTGTTTCATTGTAAATAGACTCATACATTCTATGCTATTCCATATTTATCTGATGAGATTTATATATTACTTGCATCATACTAGATTGGTGAAAGAAAAATAATGATTTTTTTTGTATTGTTTTTGAGAAGATAATTAATCTGCACAATTTTTCTCCTAGAGATTTTGAAACTAATCATTCTCAGCATATAGCAATTAGAAATATATCTGCTTTGTGTGTGTGTGTGTGTGTGTGTGTGTGTGTGTGTGTGTGTCTGTTAGGTGGTATAGCAATAATGGATATAATCCTTCCCTGACTCACTCCTTACCCTACTTCTGAATAACTTTGAATACACTTCTTTGCTGTGTTCTTGGATAATATTTTTTAACACATACAGGGGATATTCCTGATAAGGTAGCTTTCTTGCTTCTTTCTTGTATCTTCCTTCCATTTTCTGCCTTATGACTCATCTAGGAAAACAGCAGGAAGTATCTCCTTAATGCAATTATGTAATTCTATTGCCAATACTTCTAATCCTATTTAAACATGCTCAGAAACAATGAAGATGGCTACCTACTTCCTTGGCATATATTCTTTATGTTTCTGATGTGATGATGAGTTTAAAAGAATATAGGTAATGTGTCACAATAGAGTATCAGACCTCCCATCAGGAAGATCTCAATTCAAATCCGGCCTCCAACATGGTCTAGTTATATGATTCTGGCTAGTCACTTAATCTTTATTTGCCTCAATTTCCCTGTAAAATTAGAATAGCATATATATGAATGGATGGATGGATGGATAAAAGCCTAAAACTTGAATATATCATGTATGTATAATTCAGTGGTGAGGGACAACTAAACTTAATATCATGTTAGAAAATACAAATCTTATATATAAACTATATAGCTACAAACATACATACATACACACATATCACAAACTCTCTTCTTCCATAAAGTTAATATGTAGTATAAAATTAAAAATTATTAGCATTTGCTACTCACCTGAGCAAATTATAATTCATATTATTAATAGTGAGTGAGGATTTCATTTATTTGGAAATGCACAGCTGCCTCATATTGATGTTTCTTTGTTTTCTTTGATGTGCTACACTAAAAGCTACAAATGAATTATATTAATGGATTCTCTTCATTTTAAAACATTTCTTCAAATTAGAAATTTTAATGAGGCACTATAGTGTTATCCAATTGCAATTCATGCTTGCAGTCTATAAAGAAGCATCTACAATTATTCTTTTGTACCTATTGAAGAAACTTCATAAAAATACTACCTGGTAACAGGTTTGCTTCATTTATTTTATATGACTTTTAGCATCAGAACCCAGGGAGATGTAAAATCTATTTTAAAGAATTTCAATAGCATTAACTTTGAACCATTATTAATGCCATATTAAAATGTTGGTAATCCTACAGCAAAGTTTTCAAATGGATTCCAAGCATAGATATATTACACATGGAAAAAGAGTTCCTATTGAAAAGAGAGAGGAAATTAGAAGATTCATAACATAATTAAATTATTGTATTCATGGTCTTTAATCTTTGTGAAAGAGTGAGGGGAAAGAAAAGATAAGTTAGATTATCTACATCATAGGATATTACTGTTGTAAACTTTGAAAATTTCTTAACATATATTATCTCATGTTATCCTCATCACTTGAAATTATTATCCCAGATTAGTTTATGAGAAAATTGAGACATAGACAGGTTAAATGTTGTGTCTTGGATCACACAATTGTGATATCTCTGAGACCATATTTGAACTCAGATCTTAGTGACTTCATATTAAGTGTTCTACTTATTGCAATACCTGTCTGCCTTCATTTAAATGTTCATTCCTTTGATGAATTTGTATTTATAGTTTTTAAGTGAAAAGCATATTTGATACTAGGAGAGTTAAAATTATAAATAGATAACTGTCCTTAACCTCAGAGGCCTATTTATGTTAGGATTAATAAAACACTATATATATAGTAAATTATTTTGTTTTTTGTTTGTGATTAATTTTATTTTTTAAAAGGCAAATAATGGCAAAAATAAGCTCATGTCAGCGATTTACTTCAAAATACAGCTTCTAGGAAATAGTATGGAATTATTAGAAAATAATACCAATCTACTTTACTTTCCACATCTATATCTATATAAAATAAAAAATAATGATTACAGTATAGACTCATGACAGTGAGATACTTGAAGAATCCTTAATTATTTAAAAATACTTGTCTTCTCCCCTCTCTCTCAAAAAACCCTACATAAATAAAATAGATTGAATGTGTGAGAGTAAATAAATTGAAAAGTTAATATCATTCAGAATGTAGAAGAGGATCTGGATTCCCTATCCCTGTCCTAAAAAGTATGTAGGGTCCTCAGAGAGTATGGGATTTTTAATACTGTCACTCAATAAGTTCAATTAGTATATCCCCATTGTAAAGTCAGTTAGTCAGTCGGTTAGTCAACAAGCATTAAGTGCTTTCTAGGTGTCAGGCTATCCATTCTTCTTAAAGACCTTTCATAATCAATCAGTTAATAAGTATTTTTAGTTTTGTCTATAAAACACTGCACATATCTGTCCCCTTCCAGGTATTCCCAATGGAAAATCCCATTTTTTCCCACACCAAGCCAATCCATCACCATTTTTTTTCTTTTGGATTAAAATATGCAATGGAATCCAAATTGACAGCAGGAGGCATAGTAGATAGGATTCAGGAGCCAGTAGTCATGAAGAACTGAGTTCAAATCTAGTCTCACTTAAGGTCTATCTTCCTCAGTTTCCTCATCTAAAATAGGATTCATTTGTGTTTATATGTGTGTATGTATGTGTGTGTATGTAAATATTAAAATAATACATAAAGGATAGCTATTATTTATTATTTCTTCTTCCTCTATCCAACATTCTCCTTCAATGAATTCTCCACATAGTTAAGAATTTAGTTTTTTCAATTAAAATTTAATCAAAATATGTGTTTTTTCCACATTGTAGTTCCATGTTTATTATACATTGCTCATTAGGTGCCTACCAACTTGGTCAATTTGTTGCTCATCATGCATGGAATCTCTGATTACTTTACAAAGACTGTTTTCCAAAGCTAAAATATATTGTCTTCAACTTTGCTTCTTCAAATTCCTAGCTTAGCTGAAAAATCAGCTGAAATGCCACTTCCTGCCAAAGACTTTTCCTCTTCTTCACACTCATATAAATACTATTTCTTTGTGTATGTGTGTGTGTGTGTGTGCATGCATTGTTTTATTTTGATCTTTATGGGGTATATGCCTGGTAAAAGTATTTCTGGCTCATATTCTCTTCAAAGATTCATAAATTTAGGAGTACAGTTTTAAAATCCCTTCTAGAATTGTAGGATGAATTCCCTGTTTCACTAGTAGCATATATCTTTGCAATTTCTCTAATAATTGAAATTTTTTCATTTTGTCATATTTTCTAATTCATGGTTGTTTTAATTTGAATTTGTTATTATTAGTGATTTAGTACATTTGTATGTAGTTGCTAATTATTTACATTTTTTGTTTTGAGAGTTTACTGATTGTATCCTTTAGCTATTTATCAATTACAGAATGTACGTTTTTATATGGCTTTATATCTATTCCCTGTAGATACTGAATTTGGATTTTTTTCAAAGAACATTGCTGAATCATCTTTTCTCCATAGTTAAAGTTTTTTTTTTTCATTAATCTTCATCTTTAATATCTCTTCTTAAGAAAAGTATTTCCTGAACAGACAAGTTTCAGATAATGAAATTAAAACTATTTCTAGTCATATGAAAAGATGTTCCAAATCACTATTGATCAGAGAAATGCAAATTAAGACAACTCTGAGGTATCACTAAACATCTGTCAGATTGGCTAAAATGACAGGAAAAGATAGTGATGGGTGTTGGAGGGGATGTGGGAAAACTGGGACACTGATCCATTGTGGAACTGTGAATGGATCCAACCATTCTGGAGAGCAATTTGGAACTATGCTCAAAAAGTTATCAAACCCTGCATACCCTTTGACCCAGCAGTGTTTCTATTGGGCTTATATTCCAAAGAGATCTTAAAGGAAGGAAAGGGCCCCATATGTGCAAGAATATTTGTGGCAGCCCTTTTTGTAGTGGATAGAAACTGGAAACTGAATGGATGCCCATCAATTGGAGAATGGCTGAATAAATTATGGTATATGAATGTTATGGGATATTATTGTTCGGTGAGAAACGACCAGCAGGATGATTTCAGAGAGGCCTGGAGAGACTTGAATGAACTGATGCTGAGTGAAATCAGCAGAACCAGGAGATCATTATACACAGCAACAACAATACTATATGATGATCAATTCTGATGGTCATGGCTCTCTTCAACAATGAAATGTTTCAAACCAGTTCCAATTGTTCAGTGAAGAAAGCCATATACACCCAAAGAGAGGGATATGAAATGTGGACCACAACATAACATTTTCATGCTCTCTATTGATGTTTGCTTGCATTGTGTTTCCTTTCTCAGATTTTTTTTTTCTTGTAGATACGATTTTTCTTGTCCAACAAGATAAGTGTGGAAATATGTACACATACATTAGACTTGTCAAGTATTTTAACATAATTAACATGTGGTGGATTTCCTGACATCTAGGGGAGGGGTGGAGACTACGGGGAAAAATTTGTAATGGAAAGCTTTGTAAGGGTCATTGTTGAAGAATTATCCATATAAACATTTTGCAAATAAAAAGCTTTGATAAAGAAAAAAAAATTTTAAAAGATACAAATTAAAAAAAAGAAAAGTATTTCCTCCTCTCCTCTACTTTTTTTATAATCTGATATATCTATGAGGTCTAACTTATTTTTTGAGGCTCATTATGATATATAGAATAAGATATTAATTTGAGTATAACTTCTATGTTCTTACAATTTCCCAGAATAAGCACTGGTAAATAATGGATAGTATTGTTTTATTTTTTAATTTACTGGAAAAATTTCTAGGGTTTTTTTTTGTTGTTGTTTTTAATCACAAATATTGCTAGTTCTTCACTTTAGATAGATGCATTTTACGGTATTAAAGAAAGATTCATCTAATCCAGTGCTTTCTAATGTTTAAAATAAAAATTGAATGATTTAAAAGATTTTTTCCCATATATCATGATATAATCATGTTATTTTTATTATCCTATTATTAATGTGGAGTGATATATTTATAATTAGAGATGTGCTTGTAAATTGTTACCAAACATCTCTTTAAGTGAAACATATTCATAACATGTTAATTTGCATTATTAATGTAGAAATTCAACAATATTATAAATCAGGTCTTGATTTGTACTACTTGCCCATTTCCACAATAAGAATGTTTATAATATTTTTAAAATGGAGTTTGCGAACTGATTTGATATAGTTCCATCAAACTTATAGTATTCCTAATATATTGAATCAGCTCTAAATTCTTTTTTTTTTTTTTTCTTTTTTTGCTGAGGCAATTGAGGTTAAGTGACTTGCCCAGGGTCACATAGCTAGGGAACTTTAAGTGTCTGAAACCAGATTTGAACTCAGTTCTTCCTGACTTCAGGGTTGGTGTTCTATCCACTGCACCATCTAGCTGCCCCTAAATTCTTAATATAAAGACAAGCTAATTATAATCCTTAATATTTTTTCATGTTGATGTAGCAACTCCCTTGCATTTCATTCAATATCTTTATTTGTAGATTTATTAGGCCTTAGTATACTAGAAATTTGTTGCTTCTTTTCTCTGACATCTCTTACATTTGGAGTCTGGATCACATTTGTCTCAGGAGAAGAATTAAATGTGATATCATGTTTCTCTATTTTTCAAACACCTTCTATAAAATTAGAGTCACTTATTAACTATTTCAGAGAAGTTCTTTGTGAATTCATTTGATATTAGGTTTTCTTTCTCCTTTGGGAATTTATTATATTTTCTTCAATTTCTTTTTTTAATTTTTCTTTAGTTAAAAAATATTTATTTTACATTCTGTTAATGTTGCTGGTATTTTACCTTTTTGCAAATATTATTTTTTAATTTTTATTTTACTGTCATGTAATTGGATAAATTATATCTATTTCATTTATTTCCTCTTTATGTTAGAATTTTTCCAGTGTCATTTTTATATTTGTTATAATTTTTTTTTATTTCATTAGCAAATTTTTTTTTGCTTTTTTCCCCAAATCCATTCATATATCCAATGTGTACAATTTCTATCCTTGTGTTAGTTTGTGTGTATGTGTGTATGTGAAATGCATTTTTTTTTAAAATAAAGCCTCATACAAAGCATATTAATTTCTTTTTCTTTTCTTTTTCTTTTTTTTGTGGTCTATTGTAGATGAGAGTGTTTAAAGACATATTACCTTTTTTCCCTCAGGATTACTTTGGTTGAATAGCAAGAATGTTGGCTTACTGCCTTATTGTTCTCATTTTCTTTAATGAAATTATTTACTTTTTCTGTGATTTCTCTTACTTTTTACTAAACATCACCATTTCTTTTAAGTTTAATTATTCTACATTTAAGTTGGATTTGATTTCCTTCAAGGTTCTTTTACTACTTATAATTTTAATGATGTTATGGTCATTAACGTTTCTATTTCATATTTTCTCTTCTACAGATTCATTTATGAGATTTTATACTGTAAGATGTGGTCATTTTTTTGTAAAGATGGCATATGTAGTTAAGGAGACTGCAAATTCAATTTTAATCCAAATTGGAAATCGGCATAATCTATCATAGTAATTTTTCTAAAATTAAATTCAGGTCCTTATCTTTCTTTAATTTTTAAATGTTTACCACTTCATTAAATAGATTTAAAGTAGTACAGTTTTTTTCCCTCTATTATGGTTTTACTACCTATTACTTTAATTATATTAGCTTTTCCTTTAAGTGTTTAGATTCTGGGCAGTATAATGCATATATTTTAATTACTGATGTTATTTCTTAGACCTTTAAACATATCTAGTTATCATTCTTATCTATTAATCATTTCTACTGTTTTCTTGGCAGGGTTCATCACCACTCTGTGTGTGTGTGTGTGTGTGTGTGTGTGTGTGTGTGTGTGTGTGTGTGTTTAAGTAAAGTCTGGCCCAAGCTCTCATTTTAATTGTGCATAAATGTTTTGTTTTAAGTATGTTTTGTGTAAAACAAAACAAAACAAAATGTGTTAAATATTGTTTTCTAATCTGGAATTCTTTTCTCCTCTCTTTTATGAGTTAATTCATTACATTCATATTATTTTTGTATTGATAATGTATTTCTTTTTAGCATATTCCTCTCTTTTACCTACCTCTCTCAAAAGAGAAAAATAAAATGGTTAAAAAAATTAAATCAATACTTGTAATCTAAAATTTTAGTCATTTCGCCACACTCCTCTTTATCTCTTCTCTTTACTTAGTTCAGACCCTGATCATTATTAATTCTTAGATTTACTGTTCTTTTTAAACCCTCAACTTTTTATTATTTATTATGATGTGAGATTATGAATCTCACATTAAATTTTGCTTTAGAGGAGAGTATTTTTCCCAGTTTTGCATCCCTTAAAATCTTCCTTCTCATATCTTTGTCCCCATGGGTTTCTCTACTGGTTTATATCTATATCAAAGTCTTTGTAAATATTTTGGTAGGAAAGGAAATATAAGGCATTGTTAAACATTTGTTCTGTTTCCAATGAGAGTGAGATTTATGAGATGCCCTTTACATAACAAAATAAACTTCAGACCCACCCACATTCCATTTTCAGAGGTAAATGATTTTTTGTTATAAGCTTTTTTCTTAAGCATTTTTAATAATAATGTATTTTTTAAAGAATCCTTCATTTATAGTAGTTGCAAGTCTTATATGATCATGACTATAGTTTCTTGGAACTTGAATTCTTTCTATCTGCTTACAATATATTGTTTTTCTTTTTCCTTAGAAGATCTGTAATTTGCCTATGATATTCTTGATGTTTTTCCCCTGAGGCAATTGGGGTTAAGTGACTTGCCCAGGGTCCACAGGTAGGAAGTGTTAAGTGCCTGAAACCAGATTTGAACTCAGGTCTTCCTGTCTTCAGGGCTGGTGTTCTATCCACTGTGCCATCTACCTGCCCCTTCTTGATGTTTTTTATTTGAAATATCAAAAGGTTTTCAAGAAATTTTTCTATTTGTATTTTGCTTATATCATAATAGACATTAAAAACTTACATTTATAACTTCTTGAAATATATCATTTTTTAAAATTTATTGATTATTCTTAGGGAATCTAATGACTAAAGTATTTTTTTTGTCTCGATGGCTTTTCCAAGTCTGCTTTTCCTCCTATATATATGTATGTATGTACATATGTGTATGTATGTATATGTACATATATCATATGCCTTATGTTTTATTTATTTTGTTTGATCTTTTAACTTTAATATGTATTACTTTTACCTATTTCTATTTGGAACCTAAAACTTGAGTATGATTTTCAACAGTTTGTTTTTAAGCTTTTCTCTTTCCATCTTTTAAAATCAGAATTTGATTGTTTCCTTTTATTCAAATCACTCTGAGTTCTGGCAGTTAAGCTATATTTTTTATTCCTCTGGAAATGTTTATTGGTTTTTTTTTTGTGGGTAGTTACTTTCTTTTTTCTGTGTTTTCCTCATTGTTTCTTAAGTAAAACCAACAAGTGCAAACCTTTCATTTTACAATAGGGGAAATCAACTTTCTATGTCACAAAGCTAGTAAGTAAGGCTACATTTGGATTTAGGCCTTTGTGATTCCAAATTTGTTACTCTATCTTCCACATCTCTTTAACTCTTCTCTCTATTCTTCTTATGAATCCAAAACTAATGTTCTCTATTTCCTGTTATAGACCCTAAACTTATAGCATAGATGGTGTAGGTCATGTATGAAAGCAACTAAGTAATCAGCAGTAGGGGATATAACACTAGTACTTAGAGAAAATCACTTCTGGTTAAAATGCAAATATAAAAGGGCCTAGAGGAACCCAACTCTTCTACAAATGCTATAGCCACAGTCTAAAATACACTAGAAAAATGAATGATAAAGAGTAACCAAAAGAAAATGCAATAATTTTCTCCTTCCAAAGGACTGCACAAGAAGACTATTTATCAGAAGCTTTTGGGGCTTCTTAGCCCAGTAAAGGGATAAGAGCATGTAGTTAGTGCTGTGACAAGTAAGGGACAGAGGAAACAAAAAACTTAAGGAGCAAGAGTAGAGTATCAGGAAGTCTACACTTATCTAAGGATTTCCAAAATGCCTGAAGCCCATCTTTTGACTATTCACAGAGAAGCCACAATAGGACAAAGTGCCAAGAAGGTCAAGCACCAAGGTATTCAAAAAATGTCTTCCAGTGAAAGCAATAGAAAAGGTAGAGCCAACAGATTACTTTTTATTTAGGTTGCTTATATTTTGAATTTAATTATGTGCATTCATATAAACTTCTTAAAAATATAAGCTTCTTTGGGGAATCAAATGCTTTGTCTTTTTAGATATTTAATACATAATAATTTTTTCTTTTAATCCATAAAGAATTTGAAGCTAAAATCAAGTTTTAATAATGAAGATATCTTTCATTCATAGAAAACTTTATGATTTCTAAAACTCTTCTTTACATGTGTCAACTCTTTTGAGGAAAGATTTATATAATGTTTTCTTCATAGCACTTTTGTAAGCTGCAACTATGTTTATTTTTGCTTTACAAAATAAAATATTTGGTTGTCTACCTGCCAAAACAAAGCCAGAAACAATATGAGCATAATTACAAAACACTTCTCACACAAATTAAGTTAGATCTAAACAACTGGGGAAATTTCAATTGTTTATAGGTAGGCCAAGCTAATATAATGAAAATGCCGATTCTACCTGAATAAGTCAACTTAATTTAATCTACCCATCCAACTGTCAAAAAATTACTTTGTAGAGCTAAGAAAAACTTCATCTGGGACAAAACTTGATGCTTAAGTCAAATTTATGAGAAGACTTTTTTTGGAGGGGAAATGGGAATATTTTCTAATGAATTACATTTTTGAGAGACTTTTTCTCATTGGCATCATTTATTCTATAATTAGACTATTGTTAAGATATTGTATAAATTATAAAACAATGATTATAACTCTTAATTCATTCAACAATCATTTATTAACAGTTAAAATGTGAAAATTTTTATAGTAGTAGTGGTAGTAGTGGTACATACAGAAATGATCTGGAAGTGAAAAGTGGAGGTCAAGCCCTGCCTCTGACAAACACTGGCTCTTTGTCTAGGCATTAAAGTTATCCCAGGAAATCCTCTAAGGGGAGAAAATGGTAGAGTAATCTTAAATCTCCATTAGTCTTCAAAATAGATCACAATTTAAAAAGCAATGTTGCTAAATTGTTTTGTCTCACTAAGTCTAACATGTTTGGGCAAATTACGAAATTTATTCACCTTTCTAATATATTCATAAACATATTATGTATATATATGTCTATCTATATCCTTCTTTATGTGTATTTATCCAATCACTCTCAACATAATATGCTACATACACATATATAAAATCATGTCTATATAAATCAACATTCTTGTATACAGGGAATCCTGCTTTTAAAATAAATAAATAAATAAATGTCTGTTCTAGCAAAATTACTAGTTTGTTTTTCATTTTCCTTTCTCTAGACTCACAAAGAAAATAAGATTATATTTTATAGGTGAAACAATAGGACCATAATATTTTTAATAGAGAGTTAATTTGAGGTCAGAAGCATCTGGAAGTTTGGGTTTAATATTATTATTGTTAAAACTTAGGCAAATGATTTCTGTCAATCCCAAATATTTAGAAAGTACAAATTTAACCTTAATGTAGTAGGTAATGTAATAAGAAGGAAGGCAACCAAACATTACCACTTTTCAAAACTATCTTCTCTGTTGACATGCACTTGTCTGCTTTGTGGCTACCCCTAGAATCCATCTGATACATTGAACTTTTCTAACAGTGGTATGCTTTCTTTTTTTAATTTTATACATAGATACAAACATATTTCTCTCAATACTAATATTGATACCAATATCAATATGTATGTACATATTTAATGATACAGTAATGGAATGGAAAAAAACACTTGGGCTGTCTGTCAAGCATTTAGTTTTGAAACCACTTGTTATCATATATCATAGAGAGTAATTATTATATCTCTCTGTAGTTCTTTCTTGAAAAGCAAAATGAGGAGGTCAGATTATTTGATATTTGATGTCTACCCATCCCTAAAATTCTGTAATTCTTAACATCTGAGCTAAAACATTGTGTTTCTAAATGCATAAAAGTCATTAATATTTTAGATTGAATCCATTTATAAAATAATCAACCTTTGTCATGCAGGACTCTGAAGAAATGGGACAAGACATTGATAAAATTTAATAGAGGTAAAGGAGATGATGCTTTTGGGGGGAATATTGCAGTAGAATCCTGGGGCATACATTTTCAGTGTATTAGTTCTAAATGAAAGGGAAAGGGAAAAAAGAAGAAAGAAATGTGAGAAAGATAAGTGGAAGGCTATGAAATGTTAAGTTCCCTATTTATGTATGATTTCAGCAAGACAAAACCACTCCTACATGACTAGGGCAAAATCTCAGTAGGACTTTTCTTCCTTTAATCATGTAACCTTTCAGTTATAGAGACTTCCTGTTCCCCCCACCCCTTTATTCTCCTCTCTTGGATTCCCTTCTTCATTCATTGCCTGAAGGGAAGAAGCACATGCTATTTGCCATTTCTCTGTTAAATGACTTATAAAGGAGGGATGTTAGAAAAGATTGCACATATGGAGCAAAGTTCAAATCTAGTTGTTGGTTGTTTTTTTTTTTTTTTTTGGTTTGTTTCTTTTTAATGAATATAAATCTTGGGCACAAGATAATTAGCATAAGGAGAAAAAAACATGCTTTTCTACTGAAATGGTACAGGATTTTCCAGAATGCTAAAAAACAAAAATAAAAAACCTTTTTACTTTCAAAATATATGCATAGCTAGTTTTCAACTTCTATCCCTGTGAAACCTTGCATTCTAATTTTTTTCTCCCTCCCTTCTGCCCACACCCATCCCTAGACAACAAGTAATCTAATACATATTAAACATGTGCAATTCCTCTTTCTATAAATATATGGTTCCCCAATTATCAGGGTGCACAAGAAAAAACAGATGAAAAAGGAAAAATAATTGAGAAAGAAAACAAAAAGCAAGCAAAAAACAATAAAAAGGTGAAAATACTATGTTGTGATCCACACTCAATCCCCACAGCCCTCTCTCTGTGTCCAGACGGCTCTCTTCCTCATACCACCATTGGAATTGCTTTGAATCACCTTGCTGGTGAAAAGAGCCACATCCATTAGAATTGATCATCATATAATCTTCTTGTTCCTGTATACAATGATCTCCTGGTTCTGCTCACTTCATTTAGCATCACCTTCTTGTAAGTCTCTCCAGTCCTTTCTGAAATCATCTCGCTGATCATTTCTTATAGAACAATAATATTCTAGAACATTCATATACCCCAACTTATTCAATCATTCTTCAGCTGATGGGCATCCACTCACTCCGTTTCCAGTTCCTTGCCAGTACAAAAAGAGCTGCTACAGACATATTTGCACACAGGTCCTTTTCCTTTTTTTATCATCTCTTTGGGATACCGATCCAACAGAGACACTGAAAGATCAAAAGGTATGTGCAATTTGATGGCTCTTTGGGGATAGTTCCATATTGCTCCCCAGAATATTTGGATCACTTCAAAATTCCACCAAAAATGTTTTAATGTCCCAGTTTTCCTACATCTCTCCCAACATTGATCATTATCTTTTCCTGTCTTCTTAGCCAATCTGAGAAGTATGTAGTGTTACCTCAAAGTTGTCTTAAATTGCATTTCTCTTATCAATAGTAATTTAGAACATTTTTCATATGGCTAGAAATGGTTTTAATTTCTTCCTCTGAACATTGTCTGTCCATATCCTTTGAACATTTATCAATTGGAGAATGATTTGTATTCTTATAAATTTGAGTCAATTATCTATATATTTTAGAAATGAAGCCTTTATTAGAATCTTTGTATGTACAATTTTCCCCCAATTTTCTACTTCCGTTTTAATCTTGTGTCCAGAATATTTCAATAGAACTTTGTAGAAGTTGTTAGACTCACCTTTCCTTAAAATGAAGACATATAGATCCTATTTTACTATATATTATGTCTTGATTATTATAGTTAAAAAGAGGTAAAGTAAACTGATCATAATATTGTATTGAATTAGCTCTACAAGCCATTAATCAACAGCTTACCTAGCCATTGGCCCTACCTCCTCCTTTTTTAAATACGTACAATCATATTATAATCATGCTGTGAAAGAAGAATCAGAAAAGGGAAAACAACAAGAAAGGGAAAACAAGCAAATAAAAAATAAAAAAGTTAAAATAGTATGTTTTGATTAGCATTCAGACTTCCTTCTTATTTCTTTCTTTTTTCACTTAAGTTTTTATTTTTTGCCTATTACATGTAAAGATAATTTTCAACATTCTCTTTTTTAAGATTTTGAGTTCTAATGAAATGTTTCAAACCACCTCCAATTGTTCACTGAAGAAAGCCATATACACCCAGAGAGAGGGATGCGAAATGTGGACCACAACATAACATTCTCATACTCCTTGATTGATGTTTGCTTACATTGTGTTTCCTTTATCTGATATATCGTTTGTGTAGATAAGATTTTTCTTGCACAACAATGATAAGTTTGGAAATATGTATACATATATTCGATTTGCCAATATTTTAACATAATTAACATGTAGTGGATATCCTGCCATCTAGGGGAGGGGTGGGGAGTTGGGGGGAAAAATTTGTAACGGAAAGCTATGTAAGGGTTATTGTTGAAGAATTACCCACACATATGTTATGCAAATAAAATAAAATTAAAAAAAAAAGATTTTGAGTTCTAATTTTGTTTCTCTCTTTTTTCTTTTCCTCCTCCCTCACCAATATAGAAAGCAATCTGACATAGGTTATATGTGCAAAATTATTTTAAATATATTTCCATATTAGTCATGTTGAGAAAGAAAAATCAAACAAAAGGGTAAAACCATGAGAAGGAAAAAATAAAGATAAAAGTGAAAATAGTATATTTTGATATGCATTCAATCTTTGTAAACTCTTTCTCTGAATGCACTTGGCATTTTCCATCCTAAGTTTACTGGAATTGGCTTGGGATCACAATTTTCCAAAATGGTTGGATCAGCTCACACTTAGTGTTCCAATTTTCCTACATCTTCTACAACACTTATCATTATCTTTTCCTGTCATTTTAGCTAATCTGAGAGGTATGTAGTGGTACTTCAGTGTTGCCTTAATTTGTATTTTTCTTATCAATAATGAGTTAGAATTTTTTTTACTATAGATGCTATAGGTATCATTTTTAGATAGTTGCATATTTTAAAACATTATTAATTCTTTCAATCTTATTATTAATCCTTTCATGTATGCTTCTTTAAAATTATTTTTGGGAATTGAAGGAAGAGAATGAATCAATTTTTTTTGCAACTTAATACAATTATTAATGTTGCATTTTGTCATATTATTGAGATATATATAGTCAGTTATATTACTACAAGCAAATCTTTATATCACTCCTTGCCTCAATTTATAGTTCTATAAAATGGGAGTAATAGTAGTTGCAGTGGGTACCTGCAGTGTTAAAGAAAGTGACAAATGACAGAGGTAAATTCACAAAATATAAAGACGAAATTAAGCAACAATTTGGAGCTATTTTCAGAATTATATGTCAATAAATTTGACAATTTAAGTGAAATGTAAGAATATTCACAAAAATATAAATTGCCCAAATTAACAGAAGTGGAAATAAAATATTAAATAACCCCATTTTAGGATAAAAGAAATTGATCTAGTCATCAGTGAACTTCTTAAAAAAATCCCCAGGACCAGATAGATTTGCAAGTGAACTCTACCAAACACATAAAAAAAACCAATTAATTCCAATACAATATAAGATATATGAAAAAACAAATAAAGAAAAAATCCTGCCAAATTCCTTTTATAACATAAGTATAATGCTGATATGTTACCAGAAAAAGCCAAAAGAGTAAAAGAAAATTATGGACCAATTTCCCCAATGAATATTGATATAAAAGTTTTTCAATAAAATATAAGAAAAGATTTTATCTGCAAGATAATGTACTTTGACTAGGTGGGATTTATACTAGGAATTCAGTGCTGGTTCAATATTAGGGAAAACTATGAGCATAATTGACCACATCAATAATAAAACTAGCAAAAAATCACATGATTATCTTAATAGCTGCAGAAAAAGCTTTTGACAAAATAGAGAACCCATTTTTATTAAAAATATTAGCATAGGAATAAATGTAGTTTTTCTTAAAACATTAAGTAACATCCATCTAAAATCATCGGCAGACATAATATGCATTGAGAATGAGCTAGAAATATTCCCAATAAGATCAGAGATGAAATGAGGATGCCCGTTATCAACAATATTCAATGTTGTAGTAAAAATGTTAGCTTTAAGAGAAGAAAAAGAAATTGAAGGAATTAGAATAGGATATAAGCAAATAAAACTATCATTCTTTTGCAGATATGATGTTATACTTAGAGATGATATACTTATTGGGTCTTAATAATTGTTTATTGAAGTTGAATATTCTATAAGGCTTCCATGTATTACTAACTAGAAGAATATAGAATATGGTAGATAATTTAATTAGGAATATGTTGGCATATTGAATTTAAAACCTATTCTTTCCAAGATCAGTTTTTTTGGACATTAATAGCAGTTAGAATATTATACCATTAACATGGTATATAATAATAATGGTATATAATAATAAATGGTAATAAATGCACCATTAACAATTTAAAAGAATTGAGAGTATTGCTTGAGGGTACAGTGTGTCATTGGTCTCCTAGTCTGGATTATTAGTATTCTCTTTAAAAGTTAATTGCAAACTTCCATATTTGTAATATCATGAAATGTTTTCCAATGCCAGGAAACTAGGAAAAGTGTTAAGTGAGCTGTTTTTGTTTGTTTGTTTGTTTTGTTTTGTTTTGTTTTTTAATTGGCCCAAAATGATTTGGTGTACAGGAGTCAGCTTATAATGACTAAAGATTGTTAACATTAGTTCAACATTAGTACTTATGCATTGGAAATTGGTTATTACAGGACCTAATTTTTTCTTAACTGTCTAGACTTATGAGTGATGGAAATTTTTTTTCAATAATGCAAATTACATGTTAAAGTATGTTCTGCAAATATGTTTTTGGAACTAATTGTTAAACATTTACCAGCATCCTCTTGGTTATAGCTACATTATATTTCAAATAGCTATTAACATCTCAGATACTTTTGAAGCAAAAATTTATAATTAGTCCCTCAATCCTGTGTGAAGAGTTGGACCTATAGCAGACATGGTTGAAAAAAACGCAATTGGAAATGTCTAAGTATGCTAATAGCAAACAGCTGGAGAAAAATGTCAGACAGTGGTAGTATTACAAATGATATTTAATTTTGTTCAAATTTTTAATAAAAAGCAGGCGGATGGTATTTAAGGGAGAACAGGGCAGATGGATGGGGCAAGTTAACACACAGTATCTGCAAACAGGGATTTCCAGAAGATCTGACATTCTAGACTCTGCATTTACACCTGCATCAAGTGAAAATTGAATTACATTTATATTTTCATTTACAGTTACCCCTTGGGTCAAAATATGTCATAATTTCTTGAGCCAATGCCTAGTCACCTCTCATTTTTCATGTTAAATTAAAAGTGATTCTGTACTTGATCTGGTATTAGAAACTGTGGCTGCATGAATGAATTTCCCTTACTCCCTCTTGGTCAAGCATATTACCTTTATTTCCCAGACAGATAAAGTAATGGGGGTAATCACATAAACTGTCCAGATTTCACATGTATTTCATTTTATGTGTGCAGACAGTAAGCTCCCGTGCCTCATTGTGATTTTAATAACTAGGAGAAAAACCCTGATAGAAAGCCTGCTGTTTGTCACTTACCTGGTATCCATTTATCTCATCTGAGACAACTGTTTGCTGCATACCAGGGTTCCTTTGTCCCCTTTTCGTCTGAAAGGTTATTGGGCTTTTTCTGACATTTGAGTCTTATTATTCCCCCCTAAATATACTCACATATATTCATTGTGTCTATTTCAGGCCTTTGGTAACCTTATGTTATGGCAGAAGCAATATGAGGTATTTCTTAGAAAGCCAGCTGGAGAGTTAAGATCTTGGTTCAAGTATTGCTTTTACATATAATCTGGGTGAATGATGCTGGGTAAATTTCTTAATCTCCATTGTGACATTGTAATTCTCTAAGCCCATAAATTGCATCTACTTATACTGATCTATCTGTACTGATAGAGGATATTCCCTCACTGGGAGTTTTCTACTTTTTTTTTTTTAAGTCATAAATTTGAATCAATTCCTTCTATATTTAAGAAATGAGGCCTTATTAGAGAAACTTACTAAGAAATTCTTTTTACAATTACTATTGCTAACTGTATTTTCCCGCATTTATTCTCTTCTTTCACTCTGTCCTCAAATGTGTTTTGCTACTGACCACTCTCTTCCCCATATGACCTTTCTTTTTATTGCCCCCTTCCCATATCCCATTGTTCTCTTATTTTCCTGCAGAGTGAGATATATTTCTATGCTCATATTAAGTATATATATATTATTTCCTCTTTGAACCAGTTTTGATCAGAATAATGTTCACTCACTAGCCTCTTCTCCTTGCTTTCCTTCCACTATAAATGCTTTTGCTTGCCTCTTTTTTATGGTAGATAATTGCACCATCCCATTTCTTCCTTTCTCTTTCTCCCAAAACATTCTTCTCTCATACCAGGAGTTTTCTATAATAACGGCTCTCAAATTCTGGGTAAATCTGAGATTCCTCAGTACCCTATTATTGGGTCTATAAGGTCAAAATTTATTTCCATAATTTATATAATTTTTATCTAAATAATGCTACAAAGTGGTTTGGTTTTCTTATAGATTAGATACTGATGGGCACAACCCATATAGACTCTGGTTTCCTTAATGATTTGGGAGTATAAAGGGGTTACTGAGACCAATATTTTACAACCCTAAAATGAAATCACAGAAAAAGATCAGAAAAATGTCTTTGATATGTTTAGTTTCTTGGCTTTTCCCCCCATAAATAAAATGTATAGATGTGCATCTTCATTACATAGGATTATCAGTGTATAATTAGCATAAAGAAGTATTTGTATGGAGATTTAACAGGTATGTTTCATTAGGTAAAATTAAATTTTTGGTTGCTTTGATATTTCAAAGATTCATAATTTCCTTGGTTTGGACACACATTTTGTTAATAATAAAAATTGTGTTTATAACAATGATGATAATAATTTTAATAACAAATAACATTTGCATAGTACCGACTTTGTTGGTCCAAATACTATGTTATGTGCTTTACAAATATTATCTTATTTAATTATCAAAACAAGTCTTGGAGATAAGCACTATTGTAGTTTCCATTTTAAAGATGAGAATTTGGAGACAAGTAAAATGGTTTAGTTAAGGTCAAGCAACAAGTAAGTGTATGAGGTTGAATTTGAACTTTGGCCTTCCTGACTTCAGAAGCCTGTGTTCATTGTCCCTTCTAAATACAAAATGTTATGAAAGTTCAGAAAAGGAGGTGATCATATCTCCACTTCTAAGGCTTTGCTGAAGCCTTGTATGCCAAATGAAAGAGATAATAGCAACAGATAAAGAGTAAGTATCTATTTCATTTTGTTTTTCTTTGTATGACTAGGACCTAACCAAAATGAGTGACACAAAGCATGTTGTTAAATTTTTGTTTTCACTTTGTTTTTGATAATTCTAGGTAGTTTTCCTTAGTCATTTCTTGAAGTGGAGCATAAAATTTTTGTTTAGTAATGTATTTCTCCTAAATTATCTTTCTTCATACTATTTTCTAGATATCTTATTTTGAATCATTGATATCATCGTGTGTTCTTTTAGTTTTTCATCCCTTTTATTTAATTATAATATTTTTGTTGTCTCTGAATTTTCAAATATCTCTCATTGTTAAGTTTTTGCTTTTTGTGTTTGTGTGTTTTTTAGAGTGTGGAATTCCTGGGAAAGAATGACTACATTTTCCTCTGAGCATTCATTTTAAACATTCTAATGCTATAGAGTGATATGAGGATACATAGATTTATTTTTATTATTGAAATGTTCCCCTGCTGGTGATTAGACAAAAAGCTGAATTGTTCTGACATTTGATTTCCATTTCTAGATGAGAAGTGTAATCAGATTTAAGTATAAAACTACCTAAGTCACTGTTGTCAGTATGTACTTTAACGTAATCAGATTTCCTTTCTTGAATCAAGGACTAATTATCCTCTTTATTAAATTGTACATCATGGCATAGTAGATAAAGTAGATAAAAAACATAGAACTCTGTTCAAAATGCTGTCTCTGGGACATGAAAGTTGTATAATTCATGTAGCTCTCTAGAACTCAAGCAGTTGTTCACAATGTTAGATACAAATGGCTTTTCTTTGGTAGAATTCTTACAGTTAAAAATCACAGCTAGTGTCAACACAAGAATTCAAATCTTGTTATTTAGCTGTATATGCCCTGCTTTTTCTATTGTACAATTATATCTCCTTGATACATATCTTTTATTTATCTAACCATTATTGCAATATTTTGGTTTAGATATTACAGGAAAATAAAATAATGACATCATAGGAAAGTCATAACACACACTATTTTGGAGTGAGGTAGGGAGAAAAATATTACCTGTTTCCTTGTCACCACTGCTACTGTAGGAAATAAAAACTGAATTTTAGATATCACAATTCCTCTTCTAAGCTACCACTAACTCTACCAATGTGAAAATGTTTAGAATGTGTCATACGTAGTCTCTTTTGTCCTCCCTACCCCCCCAACCCCAAATAATGTTTCTTCTGGTGTGGCACTTTCCATTCCCTATTGGGGAATTTACTATTCCCCAATTATTATTATCAATTTATTATTTCCTTTGGACAAAATGAACCTAGGAAGAAGAGTCAGAAAGTAAAGCAAGTTTATTTTGTATTATATTACAAAGCACTAATAATATTATTCAAACTAGTTCCATGTTATAATAATTCTCATTTCACCATGAATTCTTGTGTTTAGCAAATAAGGAGGTCCAAAAAAGTTGAGTTATTTGTATGAGACACTGAAGCAAGTGTTTTCCATGCACACTTTCTTATGGGCATACACTCAACTGAAACAGATTGCCAATCTCTCCAGACTTTGGTAGTTATATTCATGAGTTTCTGACCAAAATAAATTCATTTCCTGGTGTCCAACCATCTGGTGATGTGCCTTTTTGTACCCAAGTACAAATTCTATTCTGGTTTTACAACAGCAGATTAAATCGTTACTCAAAACCTTTCCAAGTTGGTGCAACCTAACATGGGGTCTATTACAACAGGTTCAACACCAACCAACATGAGACTTCAGAGTAAGACTTTCTTAGAGAAAGGATTTTTTAAGTTCTTAGAGCAGTTTTGTTTGAGATTATATGAATTGTTGCTTTAGCTCAAGCAAGAGGATGATAGATTCTATCATAATAATCAAATAATAAAATATGAGCTCATTGACCAACTGGAAAAAATTTAGTGAAGATATTAATAAAATACTTACTGGCTGATTGATTGATTATGGTGTTAAGTTATCTGCCATAAACTGTGCCAGGCATTGAGCATACAAGGGAAAAAAATTGTGTCACACATACATCCCCCCATATACACACACAAAAAAGCAATAGATCAATAATTCAATAAGCATTTATTAAGCACTTAGTGTCAAGTACAATGCTAGGATCTGAGTTACAAAGAATGAAACAAGTCTTATTCTGAAGGATTTTACAACTTAATTTGGAATGTCTTCTATGATATATTCCTAAGAAAATATAAGCTTTATCATTCTCTCTGGACTCATTCTCCCAATTTATACTCATGTTTGTGTGTAGTTTTGGAGGAAACTAGATGTTCTAAGAGGGAGGGATGAAAAGGGAAAATATTCCATCCAGAAAGGACAGTATGTGAAATTACGTAGACAAGAAACTGAACGTGGTAAAAAACAAGGACTGTTTGGCTGAACTTTGGAATAGCATGGAAGGGAATAACGTATAATGTTGTGGCTGTCTTGAGGTGAGCTTAAAAGACAGCCGCAACAGTATATTTAGAATGGAAAAGTAGGTTAGAATCAGATTGTGATAGACTTTATATTCCAAACTTAGAAATTTACGTTTGATCTTGTGGATAGTAGGGAATGACTAATAATTGAACAGCATGGTTAAATTGTACTTAAGCAAAAATACTTTTAAGTAAAAACACTTTAGAAGCTTAAGAGAGAATGTATTGAAGCAGGAAAAATTTGTAATAGTCCAGCATGAGATGGAAAAAAAGCCAAGATTAAAGAAGCGTCAATAAGAATTGAGAGAAATGTATGGACATGAAAGATTTTGAGTAGAAGGGAAAAGACTTTGGCAACAAGTTGCATATTTGTGGTGAATGAGAATAAAGAGTTGAGGATGATTATTGGTGGACCTGAATGACTAGGAATATGGGGAAAACCCTCTATAGAAATAAGGATTTTATAGTATAAATCCATATGTCCAGTTTTAATACTGTATAGTTTTATAATTATTAAAAACTCTCTCACCTTTTAGACATGGTAGATATTTTAAATATTTACTTACTGATTCCTTATATTATCTTTTTATACATTAAATATTTAGGAATGAATAGTGTTTATCTTTGCAATTTTTTCCAAGACCCATAATATCCCATACTACAAAAAATAATTAATGATTTGTGATGATGAAAATGCAAAAAAGAAAAGTGACATTGACATTTAATAAAGAGTTCTTGGAGCTTATTAATCAGGGTTGTAACATAAACAAATATGTGCTAAAAATATCATCTTTTCCCTCCTACTATGGGAATAACAGATTGGAGAAAAAAGATACTTGAATCATATAGAACAACTAGAATGCTAGTTAATATAATATTTGAGGAAGATTGAAAGGAAAGATTAAAGCATGTTTTTCGGGGGACATGATAAAACTTGACCACTGACTGGATATATATAAGCACAAGGAGAGAAATAGAGGAAGGCTGAAGTTGTAAACTGGGGTTAGTGGAAAGATGAAAGGAATTTCCTTTGGAATTTTTCCTTTGAAAGAAATTGGAAATTACAAAAAATTCATTTGCTAGGTTTGAAGTGACTACAGAAGATCCATTTTGAAATGTTTAATAGGAAATAATTGATGCAGGACTACAGTCTGGAAAGAGAGACTGGGAGTCTTCTTCAGAGGCATGATAGTTAAATCCATGAAATTTGATGTTACTACTGAGAAAGAGAGAGAATGTAGAGGGAAAAGACAGGAAAGAACTTTAGTGTATATTTACAGTTAGAAGGACAGAATATAGATGATGAACCATCAGATAAGATTGAGGAGTCACTAGACAGGTAGCATAAAAACAGAGAGAGAGACAGAGAGAGAGAGAGACAGAGAGACAGAGAGACAGAGAGACAGAGAGAGAGAGAGAGAGAGAGAGAGAGATGTATAATGAAATCATAAAGAAAAAAGAATATCATGGAGGAGAATTTAGCCAATTATTTCAAGAGGTGCAAATAGTTTAAAAAACTTAACAGAATAGAAAATAAGATTTGCCAATCAAGGGATAATTTATAACTTTGAAAGGAAAAGCTTCAGTTGGTTATAATGTGGTAGGCCAGATTTCAAAAGGGTTGAGAAATGAATAAAAGAGAAGTGGAATCAGTGAATGTAGACAGATTAAAAAAAAAACTATTGTTTTTTATTTTGTAGTAGGTTGTTAAAGAAAGAGTAGAGTATGATAGCTTGAAAATATGAACAATGAAGAGTTTTGTTTTCTTTTGTTTTACGATAAGGAACAACTATATATGAAATTATGAATTACAAATAAAGAGAAATTACAGATTAGAGAAAGATGTCTATTGTAGAGGCAATCTGCTTGAGCGTACTATGGAATATATAAAGTATGCATATACCAGATTTCTTCAGTTGAAGCTAGGCTTTTTTATTTTAAATCAAACTTCAATATTATATTAGGGGTTATTTGAATGTGGATATAGTGAATATATGTTGACTCATGAGAAGAATGCTTTGGGTCTCATTTTTGATGAAATACACCTGTGATCTTGGACAATTGATTTGTTTTCTGCATTTTGATTTCCTTAATGTAAAATTAAGTAGTTGGGCTTGATACCCTCTTTTCCCCCTCATTTTTAGGTTTCTGATCTTTTGTAGAATAGAGGAGAAGTAAGAGTCCCTAACAAATGTCTTCTTTTATTTCAAGAAAATATATAGAGAAATCTTTTCTTGGCAAATAGGTGATGTAGGAGTAGGAAACAAGATTAACCATTGAGGAGATTCAAGAGAGTAAAAGGATTCCCTTGCCACAGTGAAGGTATAGTTGAATTTGTAGTGTACTGAGTCAATAATATTGTCTTTAGCATCATATTATTAGACGTGGAGGAGAAAAGTACTGAAAATAATGAGATTTTGGTCTTGACAAGGTAGGAGTATTTATTAAGCAATTAATGTCAAGTTGCTAGTCTAAGTGTTACAGCTACACACACACACACACACACACACACACACACACACACAAGCATGATAATACTTGTCTTTAAGCCATTTACATTCTGAAAGGGAAAGAAAACACACATAAGGAAGTAAAGGATAGTTGAGGGGTGTTTTGGACTAGAAAGTAAAAGGAAAAGTCAATAGAGCCATAGGATAATTGAGTGACATTATTTCTAGAAATGATACTGTCAATTTATTACTATCTCCTGAGGAAAAGTAAAAAAGGGAGGTAGGAAGGAAACCTGAGCAGACTCATGGCACTGAAGATAGTTGGAAAGCAGCAAAATGATAAATTTTAGTAGAATAATTATGGAGAAGTCACAAGCACAGAACTCCCAGATTGACACCTGGAGAGTCAGGCTGACCAGTTACATTAAGAAAAAAGGACAAAGGATTTGAGGTCAGAGAAGAGTAAGCCTGAAGTAACTGAATACTGGGTTAACCTTAAGAAGTGAAGCAAGAGGGCAGCTAAGTGGCGCAGTGGATAGATTACCAGCCCTGAAGTTAGGAAGTCCTGAGTTCAAATTTGGCCTCAGACACTTAACACGTCCTAGCTGTGTGACCCTGGGCAAGTCACTTAAGCCCAATTACTTCAGCAAAAAAGAAGAAGAAGAAGAAAGAAGAAGAAGAAGAAAGAAGGAAGAAGAAGAAGAAGGAAGAAGAAGAAGAAGAAAGAAAAAAGGAGAAGAAGAAGAAAAAAATAGAAAGAAGAAGAAGAAGAAGAAGAAGAAGAAGAAGAAGAAGAAAAGAAGAAATAATGAAGCAAGAGCAGGGTGAATAACCTGAAGAAGTACTGAGGAATAGAGAGACTGCCAAGTCATAATGAGAGTGAGACGTGGGATTAGAAAGAATAAAACATAACTAGATAGTAAATAATAGGAAATTTTGGTGGAATAAAGAAATTTAGGAATTCTTGATCTTGGAAGAGGATTACTTCTGGGTGAGAGATTAAAGTGGTGACTATTGCAGTGATGTGCAGGTAATATAAAATACAGGATAAAGTTGAGGGATGGAGTATACTTGTCATGATAAATGAGAAGAGTGAAGAATTGATTCCAAGAAGGAAACATTTGTGTCTGTATTGAAATCCCACCATATAAGAACAAGTACTGGATAGAGAGAAAGACTGTGAAACAGTTACTGAATTCCATGAGAAAGAAGGGAGATTGATTTGGGAACAAATAGGCAACTCATCATAAGTTTCTAAATTGAATAATAGTTCTGGATAGAATCTATCTCAAAAAAGGAGAATTACTTTAAGTGCTGGTTCTTATATGGAATATACTGTTTAAGATATTTTTTCAGAAACCATGCAAAAAAAGGATACAAGATTAAATAAAAGACAGATATCAATCAAAGAAGTAAGTAAATTAAAAGTGAGATGAAATACTTTTATGTACTTTTGGAAAATACATTATGATTTTTAGAATATCTTTTTTTCAAAATATGTAAAAAGCTTAGGGCAGTGCTTCAGTTCATTTAAGTAAGTAAATGAGTAAATAAGTAAAATGTTACTACCAAGCTAGTATTGTATGTCTGTCCAATAATTCAGAGATGAGTTAGGATGCAGTAAGGTAAAATTTATTTTGCTGACAAGGCAGCAAGTTTCTGTCACCTTCCTTGAAGTAACCCTTTGATTTTTTTTTTAATGTTAACAGTGTAAAAAACTTTGTGGTGTGTTTGATATAACATGTTATGATATAACATGGTATTCATTATTGTGGGTTGAATTTCCTCACCATAAATGTTACAAATATAACTACTTTTGGAGTTCTTTCTTTCCTTTAACGTTTTTCTTTATCAAGTCTCTATAGTAATGATTTTAGATCTACATTGAATTTTTATTTGTTCTTTACGGTGTTTCCATTACTTGTATCAACTTAACTTTTTGACTTGTATTCAATAGCAGATAAACTGCTTCCAGAATTTTTAATATTAATTTGTTTTCTGGATTCTGTTCTACGTGTTTCTTTGTTGCTATTGTTTCTGGTGTTGATTTCTTTAATGGGACATAAGATATTCCAGATTTCTACTGTAGCAATTACTGTAGTGTGCAAATGACTTTACAAGAACAATGATTTTTATTTAGTTTCATTTTGTGCAACAGTAATCTTGTAGATATACTTTTATTGACAGTGCTTTTATGAGCAATTCACCAAATTAAATCAAACTGAGTATTCCTCTCTTTAACTAGTCTACTGTCAGATGAATGCTGGATTTCATGACACATAAAACACAGGATGGATTTTTTAAGCTTGCTTTTTTTTAAAAAAAGAATCCATATTATCATACAAAAAATTGAAACATTTAGAAAGGACATATCAACATTAATTAGAACTTTTACAGTAGCTATTGCTATCAGGAAATTAAGTGCTTTAAAGATCAGGCTCAAAATGAAAGATCATTCACAGTAAAGCACAAAGGACAGTAGAATTAAAAAGAAAAGTATAGAAATGAAAAAAAAATAATGACAATTAACAATTACTAAGGCAAAGCAGATTAATTAATGAGTTTTAAATGCTTTTATGATAAAGTTTTTCAAAGAGTTTATTAATGCTTTATGATTAAATAGCAAGCAAAGTTTTTCAGAGTGACGGCACCTGAAGATTTTGTTCATTCCTTTTCCATATATGTTTCCTGAAGCTAGGAGAATAATAAAAAGACTAATAGATTAAAAATAATTTTAAAATACCTTATAAATGCTGTTATAAAGAAAAACAATGTTTATCATCATCAAGGCAATATTTTTTTTAAATTTCAATGGCATCTAAATTTGTAAGATTTGGAGATTTTGATTAGATTGTAATATATCTAGATATATTATAATATATATATTCTAAATTTTTTGGGGATTGTTATTTCCAGTGTTCCAGGAAGACTTCTTTTCATTGAGATGATGAACTATGATAAATATTGACATACTGATGAACACAGCTTTTCTGGGAGAATATACTCTCTCAAAATTGAAAAAAAAATTGCCACAAGTTTTTACAGTATGAAATCATGACAAAAGATTAAGGTTAAGAAATTAATCCAAAAGATGAAGGTTTATAAGAATAAGTGATGTAGAAACTCACCTGATTCAAATTTCTTTGAAAATATAGTGGCTACTTTTTGTAGTGGCAAAGAACTAGAAACTGAATGGATGCCCATTAGTTGGAGGATGGCTGAATAAGTTATGGAATATGAATATTCTGGAATATTATTCTGTTATAAGAAATGATCAGCAGGGTAATTTCAGAAAGGCCTGGAATTTGTATAAACTGATACTAAGTGAAGTGAATAGCACCAAGAGAACATTGTACATAGCCATAACAGATTATACAATGATAAATTCTGATAGATGTGGCTCTTTTCAACAGCAAGGTGATTGAGGCCAGTTCTAATGGTCTTGTGATGAAGAAAGCCATCTGCACCCAGAGAGAGGACTGTGGGAACTGAGTGATATTAGCATGCTTTCTTTCTTATTTTTTTTTTCCTTTTTGAACTGATTTTTCTTTGGCAGCATGATAATTGTGGTAATATGTATAGAAGAATTGCACATATTTAACATATTGGATTACTTGCCATTTAGGGGAAAGGGTGAGAGAAAGGGAGGGAGAAAAACTATTTGGAACAAAAGGTTTTGCAAGGATAGATGTTGAAAACTACTTATGCATATGTTTTGAAAATAAACGGTTTTAACTTAATATAATCAAAATTATCCATCGGCTGTTCAATTAAGAGTTCCAAATCTTCTTTGGACATAAATTTATTCCATCTCCACAGGTCTGAGAGGT
>JAJPUD010002756.1:194620-230393 GCA_023553655.1 Myrmecobius fasciatus
TATAGGTTCCATGGACTGCTGAGAAAAAAGTAAATTCCCTACTCTCTCCATACAATTTTCTCCATAGATCTATCATACCTAACTTTTCTAACAATTGGTTTATCTTCCTAGTTTCTTTCTTGTTTATTTTGTGGTTTGATTTATCTAATTCTGTGAGACCAAGGTTGAGATCCCCCACTAGTATAGTTTGGCTATCTATTTCTTCTTGCATCTCTCTTAATTTCTCCCCTAGGAATTTGGATGCTTTTGCACTTGGTGCGTATATATTTAGTATTGATATATCTACATTATCTATAGTACCCTTTAATAAAATATAGTTTCCTTCCTTATCTCTTTTGATTAGATCTATCTTGGCTTTTACTTGATCTGAGATAAGGATTGCTACCCCTGCTTTTTTTTGTTCACCTGAAGCATAATAGGTTATGCTCCAGCCTTTTACCTTCATCCTATATGTGTCACTATTTTTTAGATGTGTTTCTTGTAGACAACATATTGTGGGATTCTGGTTTTTAATCCAGTCTGATATCCGCTTCCACTTTATGGGAGAGTTCATCCCATTCACATTCACAGATAGAATAACTAATTCTTTATTTCCTGCCATCTTATTTACCCAAGTTATGTTTTCCCCTTTCATTTCCCCTTTCTCCCTTCCCCCCTCCTCAGTACTTTGCTTTTGATGACCCCCTCCCCCAAACAATACTCCACGCTTTAGATCCCTTCCCCCTGTTTTTACTCCTTTCCCCTGATTCTTCTATTTTCCCTTTTATTAGTTTATCCCTTTGTTTTCCTCCTTTCCCTCCCACTTCCCTCTAGCAACAGACAAGTTTCTATGTGAAATCAAGTGTCTGATATACACTTTTAGAGCCCAACCTGATCAGAGTAACTTTTATACAATGCTCATCTCCCTCCCCTCTTTCTCTCAATTATATTAGGTTTTCTTTGCCTCTTCAAGAGATTTTACCTTGTTTTTACCTTCTTTTTTTTTAGATCTTATTTTACCACTTTCCCCCTCTTTTCTCCAGTATGACAACCTTTCCTGCTCTAGTTCTCTTTTTCATATTATCAAAGTAATATCTAGTTAATTATGCCCCCAAACTTTAAGTATCCCCCTAGTAGAAATAAAGTTCTCAAGAGTCCTTTCCTTTTTACCTTTTTATGCATCTCTTGAGTTCTGTATTTGGATGTTGAATTTCCTGTTCAGATCTGGTCTTTTCACTAGAAATAGGTGAAATTCATGTATATCATTGAATGACCATCTTCTTCCCTGGAGGATAATGCTCATTCTAGCTGGATAGGTTATTCTTGGCTGTAATCCAAGTTCCTTTGACCTTCAGAATATCTGGTTCCAGGCCCTTCGATCCTTCAATGTGGAGGCTGACAGATTGTGTGTGATTCTAATTATTGATCCTCGGTATTTGAATTGTTTCTTTCTAGCTGCTAGCAGATTCTTTTCCTTGTTGTTATAGTCCTGAAATTTAGCCACAATATTCCTTGGGGTTTTAATTTTGGGATCTCTTTCAGGAAGTGATCGGTGAATTCTTTTAATGGTGATTTTGCCTTCTGATTCTACAATCTCAGGGCAGTTTTCTTTCAGGATTTCTTGGAAGGTAGTGTTTAGAGTCTTTTTTTCATCATGGCTTTCAGGAAGTCCAATAATCCTTAGATTGTCTCTCCTAGATCTATTTTCCAAGTCAGTTGTTTTTCCTAGGGGATATTTCATATTTTTTTCTAATTTTTCATTTTTTTGTTTTTGTTTGACTGATTCTTGAAGTCTTATTGAGTCATTGGCTTGCATTTGTTCAATTCTTATTTTTAAAGTGTTGTTTTCTTCAGTTACCTTTTTAAGCTCCTTTTGTAATTGGCCAATTGAATTTTTTTTGTTCATTGCACTTTTTCCACTTCACTAATTTTATTTTTCAATAAATTGGTGTCTTTTTCATATCTTTTTTTGCAGGGCATCATATCTTTGCAAGATATTGTATCCTTCTTGCACTAATTTCAATTTATTTTCCCATTTATCCTCTAGCTCTTTTATTAGGTTCTTTAAGCAATATTCCAGAAAGGCCTTTTGAAAAGGGGACCAGTAATGGTCCTTAATAACTTCCTTTGGAGTTTTGTCTAAAGGAACCTCAGGATCTGGGGTTATCACTTCTTTCTCTTGATAAAAGCTGTCTATAGTGAGAGCTCTCTTTTGCTTCTTAATTTTTTTTAGACAGTGTGGATATCTCTTTAAGGTAGGGGAAAAAAAGGCGGCTAAAACGACTGGTGAAGATCTTTGCCCTGGGGCACTTCGGCGAATTAACTTAAGGTGCTGGGCCAGTGGGGGCTAGGACTAAGTCTGAATTACTCCTTAAACAAGGCAAGTCTGCCAGAACACCTGCTGCCAATCAGTGCAGAGTGTCCCGAGTGCCTCAGATAAACGCCAGGTGTTTGGAATTTGGAGTTTGGAGTTTGGAGTTTCTGCCACCATGAGTTGAGCTGAGTCCCACCCTCACTTCCGGCCTACACCCGAGTCCTCTGTTTATCCCTCTGTCTGAGTTAGACAAACCTGATGTGAAGTTTTTCAGAGATATCTCCTAATTGAACACCAGATGGATAATTTTGATTATATTAAGTTAAAAAGTTTCTGTACAAATAAAACTATTGCAGACAAGATTAGGAGGGAAGCATCAAATTGGGAAATCATCTTTATATTTAATGGTTCTGATAAAGGTCTCATTTCTAAAATATATAGATAATTGTCTCATATATATAAGAATTCAGGTCACTCTTCAATAGATAAGTGGTCAAGGGATATGAACAGACAATTTTCAGATAATGAAATTAAAACCATCTCTAATCATATGAAAAGTTTCTCCAAATCACTATTGATCAGAGAAATGCAAATTAAGACAACTTTGAGGTACCACTACACCCCTGTCAGATTAGCTAAAATGACAGGAAAACATAATGATGAATGTTGGAGGGGATGTGGAAAAACTGGGACACTAATACATTGTTGGTGGAACTGTGAACGGATCCAACCATTCTGGAGAGCAATTTGGAACTATGCTCAAAAAGTTATCAAACTGTGTATACCCTTTGACCCAGCAGTATTTCTCTTGGGCCTATATCCCAAAGAGATCTTAAAGGAGGGAAAGGGACCCACATGTGCAAGAATGTTTGTGGCAGCCCTTTTTGTAGTGGCTAGAAACTGGAAACTGAAGGGATGCCCATCAATTGGAGAGTGGCTGAATAAATTATGGTATATGAATGTTATGGAATATTTTTGCTCTGTAAGAAATGACCAGCAGGACGATTTCAGAGAGTCCTGGAGAGACTTGCATGAACTAATGCTGAGTGAAATGAGCAGAACCAGGAGATCATCATACACAGCAACAACAGTATTACATGATGATCAATTCTGATGGACATGGCTCTCTGCAACAAAGAATTGTCTCAAACCAGTTCCAATTGTTCACTGAAGAAAACCATATACACCCAGAGAGAGGGATATGAAATATGGACCACAATGTAACATTTCCATGCTCTCTATTGATATTTGCTTACATTGTGTTGCCTTTCTCTGATTTTCTTTTTTCTTGTAGATAGGATTTTTCTTGCATAACTTGTCAAGTATTTCAACATTATTAACATGTAGTGGACTTCCTGCCATCTAGGGAGGGGAGGGGACTGGGGGTAAAATTTGTAATGAAAAGCTTTGTAAAGATCAATGCTGTGGAACTACCCATACATATGTTTGTTTGTTTTTTTTTTGTTTGTTTGTTGAGGCAATTGGGGTTAAGTGACTTGCCCAGGGTCACACAGCTGTTACGTGTCTGAGGCCAGATTTGAACTCATGTCCTCCTGACTTCAGGGCTGGTGCTCTATCCACTGCGCCAACTAGCTGCCCCTTACCCATACATATGTTATACAAATAAAAAGCTTTAATAAAAAAAAAGAAACGATTTCAAAATTTAAAAAAATAACTAAAAAAAGGAAATATATTGGCCATAATCAAGTCTAGATTCAGGGGAAAAAAGGAACTTTTCATTAAAATTATTATGTATAGTTGCATAATGATTAATTAAAAATATGTTTTGGGGCAGCTAGGTGGTGCAGTGGATAGAGTACCAGCCTTGAAGTCAGGAGGACCTGAGTTCATATCTGGCCTCAGATATTTAACATTCCCTAGCTGTGTGACCCTGGGCAAGTCACTTAAACTCAATTGCCTGAGCAAAAAGCAAAAAACAACAACAACAACAAAAATATGTTTTAATATCTTGTTAATTCAATAGCAAATTATGTACCATAAATCAATCCAGCATAATGAGGACATTACATATGAAAATTAATACACACACACACATACACACACACACACACATATATATATATATATATATATATATATATATATATCAGAAGTTGTAAGGCTTATGTTTCACCATGTTTAGCTATTTATTTCTTTTTCCAAGTAATTTGCACACTACTCTAGATAGTGATTTAATTTTCTAATGTTTTTCTTTAGATTTTTAATAACTTTCTCAAGGCATTTTTTACCATGATGATGTATGGTACCTGTTGTCGGCAAGATTGTTTAGTTGCTCTACATTTCCTTTAGTTCTTAACATGGAAGTATCCACCATTTAAAATCAAGTGGGTATACCCTAAAGTATTTTTATACTTTCTGTAAAATTTTATAGGAAAATGAATTTATTCATGACTATTTTTAGCAAATAACATTTTTATATTACATTTTGATACAGTAACCTCACTGGGTGAATATATTGAACTCAAAATGAACTATTTGAAATCAATGTCTAAGTATGCATATCACTTCTTTAAACTTGTTTGAGACCTTAGCATTATTTTTGTTTTCTCTGTCATTCTGTAGAATATATGAATTTTATGTTAAGATTTTTAACGTTCTCATCGTCTTCAAACTTTTTGTCTCCAGAGTTTAACAGTTTCTTCATTTCCATTCTTATTTCACCTAAGCTTGATTTAGTGATGGAATTAATTCTTTTAATTGCACTGTCTTTCAGTGTGCTTTTGTTTGACTCAGAGCTGAGACTATTATTGACCAAAAAAAAAAAAGCTTTTCCTAATTACTGGTAAGATGTTTCCAATTTTATGTTATCTCTATAATTCTCAAATTTAATTAAAACATTCGTATCTTCAGTCAATTTCATGCATGCTTGTGATTTGTTTGCTTTTGCAGTCAGTGATGCAGGTATAGAAGTATTTCTAGTGGTTAGGTATTGTTACTTCTCATTTATTCCTGACTGTCTTGCCTTGTTATGGTTTCAGAATAAGAGGGAATATCATTAGCCTCCTTTCCTCAAGTACCATAATTTTTTCAGCTAGAGCCATCCCATAACATTATACCATTTTTTATATTTCTTTTCCTTTTTACATATGTAGCTGCATTTCATTGACTGATGGAATAACCCATTGAGAAAGATATTTTAGCCCAATAATCTATTACTTCTTGAATGCTATGCCTTCCCAGCTGTTTTAACCATTCAAAGGCACATAAATTCTCCACTATAAATCTCTCTGGCTGCTGTTACCCAATTCTCCTATGACAGATTATTTCACATCATCAAAAATTGATTTGATTTTGAATGAAAAATGATTATTCTTGTTATTATTGCTATTTATCCCCCTTTCATCTTTTTCTATAGAATTTAGGTAGAATTAGTCCTGGAAAAAGTTTCTATTTTCATATTATTGTTTTATGTTTAATGTTCTGGAGATTATTTCATAAGCAGATCAAAATGCAATTTGTAAATAAATAAAAGTATCAGGATATAAGTTAATCTTCCATAAACTGATTAAAACTTTTTAGAAAGCCTAATAGAAATAAAATAACAGGGATTATATGTAATTAATTCTTTTCTTATGTAGTTTTAATTTCTTCTGATAGATCCCTGTATTTTGAAAGTTTTTCAGTTAACATATCTTACCTATTATAAACATTTGATGTGCTAACATCTATTAAAAGAAATTAAAATTTTGTGGATCAATAGAAATTTTAGAACAGTTTTATTCCATCTATATGATTATATGTTGAATTGTCAAAAATATTTCAAGCTCTATATTTGTTGCATGGGGATATGCTTTTTGTTAGTTTATAAAAGAAGGGAAGCTTCTGATGTTTCAGACATCCAATCATGTCTTGCTATGTATTGGGTAGGTGCTAAATAACTACCCCTAGAAATGTTACAAATTTTCTACTATTCTCTTCCACAATATGCATCAATCAATATAGCCTTTAAACCATCATTCTGTCTTTCATTCATTCTTTTAAAGAAATTTGACCTCTTTGTAAGTTTACCTTTTTTTTTTTTTGCATTGAATTTGGTTTTTTTGGATGATGGAGGTAATCAGAAATATTCTACATCTTCTTTGTTCAGGTACTATTTGTCTCCTTTAATTTTGTAGTTTGTAGCATATCTTTAAACTTATTTTAGTGTTGAATTGTTTATTTTTTACATTGTATTGACTTAATCTTTTAGATTTTACTTTCAATTGTTGATTGAGGATATTGACACTAGGATATACATAGGCTCATAAAATAGGTTTGATTATACTCACTGAGATCCTGATCCAATGTTTGGTATTATCAGAGCCCAACTGGCCCAAGTTTTAGAGTACCTCAAAGACCTTCACAGCTGTTGTTAACAGTATCATGGCACACAGAATCTCAACAGGCTACTATTCCCTTACTTTTCAGTCCTTCTCTGTCCTACACTTAGATTGTAGAGATAATTAAGTTGAGCTTTAATGTAAAGTCTTCCTCCTCATCTTCTTTTTATTCTCTCCTCCTCTTAAACTATTACTAATCCTCCTACTATTACCACCACCACCACCACCAGTACTACTACAAACCAGTGCCTTTTTAGGTTTCTTCCAAGTCTCAATGCATCTGGCCAAGAGAACTATTATATTCCCAAATTAGAAGTCATTTTAATGCTACTACTTCTATTACTATAATATTGAAAATAACAGCATCAACAATAAAATCCTGATCTTTTCTTGATAATGTTAAAATTTAGACAACTCAATAATGAACCATGTAAGAAACCTATTTTCTTAATGTCATTTGGCAGTCTCATTTTGGGATACATTCCTTTTTATAAACAGTGAATTTAGATTTTTGCCTTTACAAAAATATTTCATGCACAGAGCCTTCTTCCTAACTCTTAACAACCAGTTTCCATCTTTCTCTTTCCATTTTTGAAATGCTAGGTCAAGGAAAAAATTATAGTATTACCCAGCCTTATTTATTCTAACATACTAATATTACTCATTTTAAAGTGTTTCTTCCAATAAATTGTAAGATTTTTGAGGACAGAAGCTGTTTCATTTTTCTCTTTGATCCATTGAATAGGACAGTGTCACATGATAAATGTATGTTGCTTTATTAGTGATTACAATAGTCATTTTATAAGTCACTGAATGCTTAGTTTTTATCATTTGTTCAATTTGATATGGAGAGGACTGAAAATGGGAAGCCTTAATTGTTCTAATTATCTTTTTGGAGAGATTATTCTTCATCTTCTTTTTGCCTTCTGATTCCCATGCAGGTGGTTGATCAGATTGACACACTGACCTCTGACCTACAGCTGGAGGATGAGATGACAGACAGTTCCAAAACTGATACATTGAACAGCAGCTCCAGCAGCACAACAGCATCCAGCTTAGAGAAGTTAAAAGTGCATACCAATGCACCACTCATCAAGCCACCTGTGCACCCTTCCGCTATCCTCACAGTCCTGAGAAAACCTAACCCTCCACCTCCTCCTCCACGATTGACACCTGTGAAGTGTGATGATCCTCACAGGCCTCTACCAACCATCAATCCTGTAAAAACTAATGGCACACTTCTCCGAAATGGAGGTTTAACTGGAGCACCAAACAAAATTCCAAATGGGGACATCTGCTGTATACCTAGTAGTAACTTGGAGAAGGTACAGATGCAGCCTCTGATGCACAGACCTCAGAAGGACAGATGTCCCCAGGCAGGAACACGGGAACGGGTACGATTTAGTGAAAAGGTGCAATACCATGGATATTGTCCGGACTGTGATGTCCGGTATAACATAAAAAACAGAGAGGTCCACATCCATAGTGACCCCCTCCACATGCCAGGAAAGCTTCCTCACCAGTGCCCTCCTCTCCCCCCACCACCACCCCCTCTCCCTCCTTTTCCTCTGGAAAATGGAGGGTTGGGAATAAGCCACAGTAACAGTTTTCCGCCTCTCAGACCTGCAACTGTGCCTCCACCCACTGCACCTAAACCACAGAAGACCATCTTGAGGAAATCAACCACTACAACAGTGTGATGTATGCCACTTGAAAACTGTTTTCATTTTTTTCTATATTATAAACATAAAATAATAGATAATGATGAGCACTTTCTACTCAAGCAATAAGAAGCCCAAATATATTACAGCCTGTGTTCAGTGAAGTGGCATAAAATCACCTGGTAAGTGGAGAGAACAATGATTACATCTCAAATATAAACAAAACATTTCTAATATTAAAATTTTGTGATAATACCAATTTCAGAATGGAATTTTACTTAGTTTAAATTGTAATATAGATTTTGATAGACAGATAAATAGATATTGATATGTTGTAGGAAAAGTTGTTTTTTTTTTTTTTTTTTTTGTTAAGATGTAATAAATCACTGCCCTAAGAGTTAGTCATATTGTTAACTTTGGTCACAAAAATTAAAGTAAGGAAAATACTGATAAAAATATATTGCTTTTTAAAAGATCATATTTGCAATGTTTTAAACTTATTTAATCATGTTTAAATGTCAGTCTGAGTGCCATATAAGGAAGTCAAGTGATAGCTTCATCTTATCTAATTATGAATACATATTGACATTTTTATAATCTAAAATTTTCCTTGTTAGTAATTGATGGTGTGACTAGTAAATGGTATGAAACAGCAGAAGCAACTAAATGATCATTTAGGATCAGGAAAAAAATGTGGTTTTAAAATCTTTTATTTTTCTACCCACAGATTAATGAAACAATATATTTCCTATTCTATTGTGGCTATATCATGTTTGAAATATCTGCATTTTATGAAAAATCTTAGTTTATTCCAGAAATAAAATTATAGATATTTTCATGTTATTCATGTTGATGAGTATCACTTAAAGTACAGACCCTTGTGACAAACTAAAATCTTTGGACTTCTCTTAGAGAACCCTTGAAATAAAGGCATGGTTTTTTTTGTTGTTTGTTTGTTTTGTTTTGTTTTTGTTTTGTTTTTTACTTCTTCAATCAGAAGATAATGAATTCTGAAGCAAATCTGTAATATATAGCATAGGATATAAATTGGTGCTGGTATCCTAATTGCCTGAGAATTATTAGGGGATCAATAAAAGGAGAGGACCTTTTAAAATTTCATAGTTCAATAGATTATAAATTGTGTCATTTCAGAATTTTGCCTTGAGGCTTATAATTTATACTATTTGAAGATTATTTTTATCTGTAAAAACTGAGGGACATGAACTAAGTGTTCTAAAATTTCCTGCAATTCTAACATTCTAAAATTATAGTGATTTAAGCATTTATTTTAAAGAGCTGACATTCTATTTTAGATCAATTCAATTAAGAAGGTGAACAAATAGCTTTTTTTTCTTGATTTTTGTTTATTGTTGTTATTGGTGGTGTTTTAAGAAACAATTCATTGGTATAAATTTGAATTAATATATCAGCCAAAGGAAAAAATCTGATATATTCAACAAACATATGGCCCCCCACGTAAATATGTGTATAATCAAACTTAGAATACCATTGTTTTATCTTCTGTTTTTGCCATTTCCTTCATACTGATGAACTCATTATATATGTTCTATTCCACATTAACCTGCATATCCAATATATTATCCAATTTTCTGTCCTTTCTCATAGCCATCATCTTGATACAGATATTCATCAGCTCTTACTTGTACTATTTGCAAAACACCATTTTATCTCCCACTCTCAACTATCTTTCTACACTAATCTATCCTAAATTAAGTTGCAAATATATATTTTCCTAAGGCATAGTTCCAGTCATACCATCTTGTCTCCTTAGTAAGCATCATTGGTTTCAGTGAAACCTTCTAGATTTAAAAAAATAAATAAAGTCCTTTGGCATGTATAGTTCCTCATTATCTGTACCTTTCTCTCCTTCCCCTAACCTTTCTAGTCTTTTTACAATATGTTCTCTTCTATGTAATCTATGAACCAAAACACTGGAATACTTACTGTGTGTAAGTATTCCTCCATCTCTGTATTTTATGCCTTTGTCCTAGTTGTTTGCTATGCTTGTGTTAGAAACATACTTGACACTGAAAATGAGATATCAAGGAAAATTTAATGTATTTGACCAGAAGAGGACTTTGCCCCTCTTAGGGAAAAGGGAGCACTGAGCACAGAAGTGAGAGAAGCTTTATACTTGTTAGCTCCACACAGTCCCCTCCCTTCAGAGAACAGATTGGTCCATTGCCTTCTGAGTTAAAATCTTTTAATATGCCCAGTGTATGATTCCCCCTACATATGTATAAGTACGTACCCCCTACCTCATCATAAATCCCATGTTCAAAAGTGGCAAAAAATTACTCATATGGGGGTGTATAGTTTAATATTCAATTAGTCTACTAAGAAGACACAATAGTGATCTGGTTAAGTCAGCTCATTGAAGCCAACTAAATTGAACTGGATCAGCTATTATTAAACAAACGCTTTCTGATGGGCTGAGTGCACCTGTGTCTTTCTAGCTCCCCAATTCCTTGTTTGCTCAAGGCTTCTGAGAGATTGAAACTTAATTGTCTATGGAAACTTAACCTTCCTTAATTTCTCACATTCTAAAAACCTACTGGTCAGTGGTACTTGTTGTAATCTTTTACTATCTTGAAGCTTGCAACATTCTGTGGAAACCTAACTTTCAGTATTTCTCACAGTTGGAATGTTCTCTTATCTCATATTTGTCTTTTAGCTTTTCAAGCATCCCTCAATAATCATGTAAGAAACAAAATATCTTACCAAAAACTGAAGAATGCAGGAAAGATTTATTTTATATACTTGCAAGAATGAGAGTCTGGGTTAGTAGATACACCCTTGAAACTTGAAAGGCAGTATTTTATCTCCTATTCTGAAATACAAGTTCTTCTCCTGGTTCTCTATTAATTGAATGTTACAGAAGTTACTGTATAAGAATCTCCACCCCTCATTACTTAGCCAATCCCTGCCTACAAGGATCTTCCATTCTAGAAGTGGGAAGATAACAGAAGAAGGATTAGGGCAAAGAATAAGATTCTTTTCAAATATCAGACCACCAGCCCTGATTACAAAAGCTAGTCCCTGCCTGCCTACCCCAAAGAGATTACATTCTTACATTCTTTTCGGGGAGATAACCTTCATCCTTGATAACTGTGGAAGCCAAATAAATGCTCATCCATTTCTCATACCCAGATCAAATCACATCCTCTATAACAAGCCTTCTTGTTCCCCACTCTTAGGCCTTCTCTCTCTCTTTGCCTTCCATTTATTTTAAATATATGTTCCACGTGCGTAGATATTTCCATTATTGTCTCTGTTCTTAATATGTGAGTCCCTTGAGGGCAAGAATAATGCTATATTTTGTTATGTTTTTCTCTCCATTATAATCTCCATGGTTAGAACAATAAAGTAAATAATAAATGTTTAGTTACTGATCCTCTCACCAGTGAAGACTGTATGATCCACAAAGTTTAAATGGATGTTATAAAGTACCTTCAAAGATCATTTACTACAACTCTGTTGTGGTTTTTTTTGTTTGTTTTTGTTTGTTTTGTTTTGTTTTGTTTGGAAAAGGGAAAGAAAGTGAGGACCAAAAAGGTTATGTGAATTTGTAGATAATTTCATTTTTCTATCAGTGGCTCTATTTGGTTTTGACTTGAACATCATTCTGCCTCTAAGATAAACTGATCAATTGAAATCTTGTACATGCAGACTGTCTTAATTTTTGATACTCAAAAAGCTACAGATTCCTGCAATTTTCTCTCCTCTATGACTGAAGACCTAGAGAATAGAGCCATAACTGTTCTGAAAGGCTTCTTTATTGAGGGCTTTCAACTCACCTGGCATACAGTAGGCAATTAATAAATGATCATTTAAATAACATATTTAACTGGGGACAAAGCTAGGATTATAATTTATATTTAATGAGGCTTGATTTAGTAAAATTTTTGCTAGGGTGTTGGAAAAAGAGACATGGAGGACAGTAAACTCTATGACCTAGTTTGGGGCCTGTATGAAATTAGAGAAAATAAACCCAGTAGCAATGATAAATTAGCCAATATTTTTTGTTTATGGCTATTTTGTTAGCTATGAATCTACCTAACAACATTACTTTTCTGCTCATGTTTTTCCATCTTGTATAAAAAAAGATACCAATATAAATATTAATTGCTTAGCCAAAATCTATATATGCTTTATCTCTTGTATTTCTAAATTCACCCTTCCAAAAACATTTAATTTAAGCTGTGATTTATACTTAGAGAACTCAGACTAGTTACTTTTCCAAGTTAACATTCTAGAACTTTGCTAAAGATTGATTTCAACTTCTACAGTTTACAAAAATCTACATTTTTTCATTATTTTTGAAAAGCTAGGGTATTTACAAATCTAAAATTTTGTGAAATCTTTCCCACGCTCCATGATTTCTCATGAGTTACCAGAATTAGTTTTTAAAATTATACCTGTATGTTCTTTTGGTAAATAACTTATCTGGATCCCCAAATTTAAATTCATTTTTCATGACTTCACTCAATCCCTCACAATCTCTTTCCTCTGAGGCATAATACTTCACATATAAATCCATTCCTATTGTAGATTAATTCTTATCTTATCTCATGATTTTTTTTCTCCCTGAATTCAAGATATTTGCCAGATATCATATGGCCTCAGTTTGCATAATTATGTAATAAATAACTCCTTAATGAAAATGTTGATTTATTAAAAGAAAAACAATAAAATCTAATATCACTATCCTATATCATCCTGCACTTAACTTTGTTTTATTTAAATTGCATACTACATATTTGTATTACTATGCCATCATTTGTACTAGTGTTTGGAACCTATTTTAGATTTATTTGCTAAATTCTTTTACTTCATTTTTTATTAATATACTTCTAGAACTTATTGTACTAATGTTTCAGTTTGCCAAAATGATAATTGTCCAACATTCACTTGAATTTAATCTTTTCATTTAAAACTATATAATCTTCCAAAACATGGAAATTAATTAAGCTGGAGCTTCAAATTTGTCTTGAAAACTGTAATTATGGTGGCATAGAACACAAATCATCATTTCATAGTTGCTTATATTACTTCTAAAAATTAAATTTTGAAGCACAAGTTATTTAAAGCACAAAATAGAAAATACTTCATTTCTCCTTTCCTTCAGTGCTAAAAGCAGAAAAATTCACATCAAGAGCAATTTTAAATAAAAAATATGTGTTTTATCTCAATTTAAAATGTTCAGTATTCCACAGGCCAAATATCTGCATTTGGAGAAAAAACATTCATTATTCCTTAAAGATGTTATGCAATTATTTATCTTATAATAACATCTATTGTTATTGAACATACCTGAAAAGATTTTTTTTTTCATTCTCAAATCAGTTTCATGTTTAGAGTTTAAATACAAGCTGCTTTATTTTCACTGAAGATGTCATTATTTTTATAAGAGTTTGAGTAAAAATAGCAGGGGAAAAAATAACAAAAATGATAAATCACTGTATGCTCCTCTTACAATGGTTATTGATAAAAAGATAATAACAAGTTTGAGATGTTCTTTATTTTTAAATAGTTTCTAAATTTAAATAAATAAAAAAATCCCTAAAAGAAAAAAAAAGTGGGGATAAGAAAAATATGTATCATTTTTTTCTTAGTTATCATAGTATTGGGAAGACAACTGGAAGGTATCTCTATATACATTCCTCTGTAGCTTAGAGCCAATGCTCAATAATGAATATGAAATTATTCAATTTTGTCAATCAAATCAATTCCATTCACTTAAGAAATTAGGATTATATTCATATGGCCTTTTATTAATGCCAAGATAGCTTGATGAAATAATGAAAATCAGTCATAGTGCTGTTTAGCTTCACTTGGATGGTTCAGTTACTCATTTTAGTCTCAGGGAATTATATGCTTTTAAATAATCAGATAGCTCTATAAACATATCATTCAAAATACATGAAACTCTTTATCTGCATGTCCTAATTATATTTTCTTGATTGATTCCATAAAGAGCTCTGTGTAATTGAATTTGAAAAGTTATAACCCAATTATAAACCTCATTTTTGTGAAATCACCATAAAATATTTTCCATTAAGATACTAATCATGTTCTAGAGCATTCCAGTTTAGGTCTTCACGCTTTATCCCTCCTTAATTTCATGTCATTAATGTACTTTGGCATAATATGAACTGAGAGATATCATCAGAGATTGAGCTGTCATATACTCTGATAAAATGATAAATATTTCAGAGTGAAGGAATAATTTTCTTTTAGTAAAATCTTTTAAAATAAAACATATAGCATCATTGAATAGAAAATGCTATATGAAACATTTAATCTGAAAATTATTAGCTGCCCCTATGTTTATATTGTATATTCTGAGCTTGTGTGTAATGTATGACATAGAGTAATTAAGCCCAAGGATGGAACATCTCAGAATTTATTTTAACTAACTGAAAAACTGCATAATTCTAAAGTGACGGCAGGTTTAGTACTATCATATATTGTACACAGCAGTATAGGACATAAAATTGCAGCATTTTAACAGCTTGATTGTGTAGCAATTACCCAGTGTGTATTTTATGGTAAGCAATTGGATTTTTATCATACTGACTTTTTTGTGATGCAAGAGAAGCTTAAGGAGAGGCATGGAGATGCTCAGCAAATGACCCTCTATTTAAAATGTGATTAAGTCACAATGGGATATAATGTAAGGAGAATAACAAAAATAGACTGTATTAAGGTGGAGTTATTTGTATTTGCCTACATTTCTTTTCCCCTACAATAGCAAAATAAAAAAAGATTTAGAGTACAATCTACTGTCATCTTTGGGTAGACAGAATTTTAATTTCGACTTACACTTGAATAATCCACTTCTTTATTTCTTTTTTATTATTAAATTAAATATTTTAGATTAAATGTAAAAATAATTAACAATTAAAAATTTGACTTCTAACTTTCCTCTTTCCTATCCCTTGCCCCTCCTTGAGAAAGCAAGCAATTTGATTTTGAGTATACATATGGAGTCATGCAAAGCATACTATGCTATTAATTATGTTACAAAAGAAAACACAAATAAAATATTTTTAAAAAATTCTTTAAAAAGGGATGATTCTCTCTGTATACAGAGTTCATTAGTTTTCTCTCTTTGGAATCGATTGGCATTTTCCATCATGGTTCCTTTGGAATTATCTTGTTTTTGAGTGACTTAAGTCTTTCACAGCTGATATTTCTGTTACTATGTACAAAATTCTTCCCACTTCACTTTCCTATACTTCATGTAAGTTTTTCCAGACTTTTCCAAAACCATCCTGTTTATCATTTTTATAGAAAAATAGGAAATTATCACAATCATGTACTATTTCCCAATTGATGGACATACCCTTGATTTTCTATGCTTTGATATGCAAAAAAAGCTGCTATAAAAATTTGTACAATTTTTTTTGATCTCCTGGGAGAAAGACTCAATAGTGATATTTCTGGATCAAAGTATACATGCAATTGTATAGCCCTTTAATGATAGTTCCAAATTGTCCTCCAGAATTGTTGGGTTAGCTCACCACTCCATCTAAAGAACATCATTGTCTCAATTTTTTCTAAATCCTCTCAAGCATTTATAATTTTCCTTTTCTTTTATTTTAGCCCATCTGATAGTTATGTGGCAATATTTCAGAATTATTTTAACTTGTATTTCGCTAATTAGTAATGAACTAGAGCATTTTTTCATGTGACTGTCAATTGCTTTTATTTCTTCTCCTTCTAAAAACTTCTTGTTCATATCTTTTGACCAATTTTGAATTAGGGGTTTGCTCTTATTTACATGTATGTCTTAATTTCCTACATATTTGAAAAATGAGCCCTTTATCAAGGAACTTACTATAAATCATTCCCCAGTTTCCTAATTTCCTTTTAATTTTGGCTGCATTAATTTTGTTTGTGCAACCCCTTTTTAATTTCATGTAATCAAAGTTATCTATTTCACTTCCCATAATTCTTTCTAAAATTAGTTTGGTCATAATATTTCTCCTTATCCATAGGGATATATTTTCTCATGCTCCCTAATTTGTTTATGAAATAACTCTATGTCTATTTTTTTTTTCATTTTGTCCTTATTCATGAAGTCCTAGGTAGCTAGACAAGCATTAGGAGAGAAAGCCTGATGTACTGACAAGATTAGAATAACCTTGAGGCAAATAGGGAAGGACATTGATGGGATCAGCACAGCCTTATAGTCCTATCCATTATTGGACATCTTGGGAAACCCAAAGATACTATATCCAATCAGAAAGTCAAATTAGGATGCTAAATCCTTTCACTTAAAATTTCTCCTATATATCTGCCCAAGACTTTTGTCATCTTTGCTGAATCCTTTTGTGGTGAGCAGTGTCTTTCTTCTGATCCCCTCCTCAACACTTTATGGTATCTTTTTTCTTGTTATAGCTAACTGTTCAAGGGTGCCAAACTCCTCTGTGGACTTTGTCTGGCAGTCAGTGTTATACTCCCACCTTATGGCATATTCCCTTTCTCCTGATTAATTGTGATTTCCTTTGAGGAACTTGTCTTTTTCCCTGATATTTGTTAAAAACAAAACAAAACAAAAAAACAAAACAAAACAAAAACAAACAAACTTTTCTTGCTAGCCATATGCCCTCTCAAATCTATTTTATATTTACCAGTCCTGGTGTTTTGTTATGTTGTCCATAAACTCTTCTTGTAAATAAAGGTACTTTTTATCAAAGAAAATGCTCTTTTATTTTCATCACATGTGCCTTGCATCTTGTGTCTTGTATTTTGAACTAAGAATTAAGAATTGCTACCCTAAACTCATTTTTATATGTGAAGTAAGATGTTGATCTATGCCTAGTTTATGAAAAACTGCTTTCCATTTTTCCCAGAATTAATTTAGGGAAAACTGTCATTTTTGTTATATTGACTTCAACAACCCACAAGTAATTCATATTTCATCAGGTGTTTACATCTACTTTTATTTGTATGAAAAGTGTTTTGCAATTGTGTTCATACAAACTCTGGATTTATCTTAATAGGCAGCTTCCCAAATATTTTATATTTTCTGCCATTATTTTAAATTGAATTTTTCTTCTCATTTGTTGCTGCTAGGTTTTGTTGGTAGTATAAAGAAATACTGATGATTTGTTTGGTTTTATTTTATGTCCTACAACTTTGCTAAGATTGTTAACAGTTTCAACTGGCTTTTAGTTGATTTTTTTATTGTTTGGTAGGTATACCAAGAAATAATCTGAAAAGAGCAATAGGTTTGTTTCCTCATTGGCTACTTTTATTCCTTCAATTTCTTTTATTTTTTTTATTTTTTTTTTTTGCTTTTATTTTTATAGTTAACAATTCTAGTACAAAATTGAATCATAGTGGTTGATATGACTAATGCAGACACAAGAGGATGGTAGACACCAAATGTTGAGGTCTGGTCATTTTAAGAATTCACAATGGCCATTCTCTTTGACAAAAATCAGGTTTACTTAGGGAAGAGGCTACAGGCAAAATGAAAGGATATAATATATACCAGGAATAGTAAATATGAAATATTTGGGAGGGCATAGAAAGGGACAGAAAGGGCAATTTCCCTAGTAGAATTTGGCATTTGCCAGGAGAAAGGAAATATTCCATGAGATTAGGGCATGCCCTTTGCTGACAGGTTAAATCCTGTAAGGTGCTACCCCCCCCAAAGAGTTAACTAGCTAAAAGGAGGAGAAATGGAGTTGAGAAGCATAGTAGAGTTAGGAGAAACAGCACAAGACATGGTGGGGTTAGCAGAGACCACATGGCAGGTGAGGAGTAAAGGGAAAGACACTATGAGGCAGAGTTCAAGGTGAATGGACTCAAAGGAGGGCAGTGAGTATGGTATGGTCATAAGTAGATTTACTGGGAAAATCTACCTTCAGGGACATGACTGGAATTACTGACATGACGTGGCAAGGTGAGACTGCCCAAGGTCCCTACAGAGGATGGGCTTCAGGGGATTGACATAATTTGGATTTCTAACTGGACTACCTTCTCAGAGAGTAGGACCATGGAGCTAGATTGATCTCTCTCAATGCCTTTTTCTTACTTGCCTGAAGGATCAAGTTTTCATTTTCTCTCTACTCAATACACTCACCATTCAGGATCTCATCAGCGATGATCATGAAAATCCTTGATTAAGCCCTGATCCTATTGAAAAGATTTCAAGTTTATACCAATTACATTAAATGCTTCCTCTTGACTCTTAGATAAATGCTACTTATGATTTTTAAAAAAAGTTCCCTTGATTCCTAGTGTTCCTAATAGGGATGAGTCATGTATTTCGTGAAATACATTTTTTTGCACCTATTGATATAATTATCTGATTTTTGTTGTTTTTGTTATTGATGTGACCGATGATGCTGATAGCTTTCCTAATATTGGACCAGTTTTCTATTCCTAGTATAAATCTAACCCATCAGAGTGTTTCATCTTGGTGACATATTACTGTAATTCCCTTGTTATTCATCTTCCATTCTCAAAGAGGACCAAGGCCATCTTGAGGGTGATGTCTTGACCTACACGTGAATTGGATTGAAGTGAGGCAGAGCTGTGCAAAATTGTCAGTCTAACTCTTTCCTTCAGAGTCATTGAAGTTCAGTAGAAAAACAAAAGTCCAGATGACTGGAAATGGTTTAGAATGCAATGGGTGACTGTGGAATTGATGGTCCCACCCAGTTTTCAATTTATCTGAGGGAGTACCTATTTAATCACACAAATACACATACACACACACACACACACACACAAACACACAGACACACATAATCCAGCCTTACAACTGTAACCTCAAAACAAGCAACTAAAATTTTGTTGAACTTTTTGTTCAACCTTCATTCCCAAAGAGAACCAATGAAATTAGGAGGGTAATGTCTTGATTTACAGGTGAGTTGAATTTAATTGAGACTGAGCAGGTAAGAATCAAGACAAAAGATGGTCCAATTTAACATTACAAAACTATTATCTTTCCCTACTCTACAATGCTTCTTTGTTCTACAATAAATGCTTAAAGTCGTCCTCACCAGAAACCATGTCATCTGAGAGCCCATCTACAATACAGTGGCATAAAAAAACTTATAAATACTATCTATTGAGAGTCAAGAGGTAGCTTGCCTAAGCTAATCACCATTTGTACAATTATTTTTCTGACCATTTTCCAAGGTTACAACCCCATTTCCCAAGAAATTTCAATTGACTTAGGTAATGAAAGGTATAAGGGCAATTGTTCTAAAACTGGATCCTCTTTTTAAAGATTTACATCTTGAACATTTGAAAAAAAGAAATATCATGATAAGCAGGGAATGAATCTTTCCTATATATGTCCAGCTGATATGGCTTCCAGAAACAAATCCCAGCCCTCTGAAATCCATCTCTTTTTCAAAAAACCATCCAACAGTGGTGGTATTTCTTTCCTATAGTCTAAGAAGGCAACTTGCATCACTATCTTTCAGCCTCAGGAACCATGACTACATTACCTTCTGTGCATTGACATGGTTCCTTTGACCGACACAAACTAGAAGGAAGAAACCCTGCCTTACTCCTTCCTTCCAAAAACAATTGAAGATATTGGAAAATGTATGTTCATATCAATTTCCCATCTTTTCCATGACCTAATATATTTCTTATCTTCAATTAGATTCTGGTTTACATGTTTTATTGATGCTTTTTTTTTACTTAATCTTTTTTCAAATTGCATTTCTTTTCTCTACTGTGTGAATAACCTATTTTAACAAAGATTAGAAAAACAAATTCCAGCAGAAGCATCTGATGCATAATCCTGTCTGAAAATACATTCAGCATTGTATGAAGACCCACAGTTCCCCACTTCAGTAGTAAAAATGAAGAAAACACATTTTCTCATCTCTTTTCTATGGCCAAGCTTGGCCATTATAATTTCAATTTTTTTTACAGATTTTATTGTTACATTGTTATAGTCATTGTGTATATTATTTTACCAGTTCTGTTTATTTCCCTAAGTTGCATTTTTAAAAAATGTTGTAATATCAATATTATTTCCAAATTTATAGTTAGTCAAAGATTTTTTTCCAGACCTCTCAATCCAGATTTCATTGTCTACAGAACATATTCCATGGGTGTGCTATCACATTCAAAAATTCAACTTGTCTAAGACAAAGATTAATATTCCCACCCACCCTCATTTCCACAAAAGAACCTGACCTTTTCTTTCTGACTTTGTTTCTGACCATCACAAGACTATTCATCTACTTTATCGTGTCTGATACTTTACTGTTACTTTTTAATCTTCTCTTCTTCATGTCACATATCTAAATTCTCTCTCCTTCATTTTTGTCAGTTGTAGTGTGCTTTCTAGAGCCCCCAAATTGGGGTGCCAAAATGTAGTGTGCTTTCTAGAGCCCCACATCGAGGTGTCAAAATATACTATATGGACCAGCCTGAGTCCTTGGTGGAGGAGTGATGCGGCTGAGACACACAAGGATGGTCAAAAATGGAGTCCCTTTATATCCAGCCCTCTCAACCCTTAAATACCTTGGTACAATTACATCACTACAGCACACTGAGCATGTGCCAACTGTAGTACCATTACAACACCACAGGACACTGCACATGTCCTAATTATAAGCACCCTGCTATAGATATGTAAATGCCTCTCTTTATTGTAAGTATCTCTTGCTTCAAGTAGAACGCAGGTGGTCATGCCCCTCCTTCCCCCAAGACTCAGGAAGTATGAAATGCCCCAAGGGGAGATGAGAGCCAAACCAGACATTGTCAGCAGCTTCCCTTTGGGCTGAAGGGTCTTATACCTTACCCAGAGTTCTCCCACTATATGTGGCCCTCTACAGTCAGTTATACTTTTTTCAATATCTCTCATATTTATTGTTTTTTATTCTCAGTTTTTATTTATTCTAACATTTACTCTATTTAAGGCCCACATTACCAACTACCAGACTATTAGTCTCTTAACAAATCTTTCCACCTCTGTTCCCTTGGACTTTTTAATCCATCTTTCATAATACTGACAGAGAAATCTTTCTTATGATGAAATCTGATCTTTTAAGACCTCAAACTCAAAATATTAAATTTCTTCTAGTTGTCTACAAAATGAAATTTAAATTTCTTGATTGGATTTTATAGCTCTTCACAAAATTGTGATACAATTAAAAGAACACTATATTTGTGACTTTGTTCATCCATTTGGGTCTCAGATATCTCATTTGCAAAATGAGGAGTTGGGGGGGAAAGCAACAACAATTAATTCTAGAGTCCTTGTCAGCTCTGAGTCAATGATTTAGTGAATCTGATACCACTCTGCCTTTCAAGGTACATTTCAAAAGACTTAGCAACACACAATATAGCCAAATTGGAGTACTTTTCATTCCTCATGAATGCTTCATCCTCCTTCATTTCTGTGCCTTTATTCATATTGTACCCTTTTAGAATTCCTATCTATCTTTCCTCTCTTAAATTGACTTCCTTATTGAACAAATTACCTTTTTTCAACCATAAGTTGTTAGTGATTTATTTCTCCTTGGTCCACAGATAGAATTTGGGGTTTTACTTCTGTTTTGTAATTTATTCTTCTTCTACAATAATACAAGGAAAAGTACTATAAAAATCAATATAAAGCTCTAGATAGAGTGTAGACCTAGAACTGAGGAAGTCTGAATTCAAGTAACACTTCTGATTCACATATTATGTGTAACTCTTGAGAAGTCATTTATCCTCTCTGGGGCTCAGACAACTTTCTAAGTCTTCAAATTACAAAAAAGTTTTTAATCTGCTTTGGTGTATTGGGGGTTGGGGGAAGAAAGAAGTTATACCAATAAAATCATGGGTTTAGGAGTTGCAGAGAGTTGTATGGCTTTTTGGGGTATATTTCATGTCCCCTAATTACATAGTCTTCATGAGAATGTGGTTCATATCTTATTTAAATTTTATGTATATCTCATCAATAAACATAGTATTCCTGTATATCATAAGCATTTATTAAAGGCATGATTCACAAAGGCATGATTGTGAATTCTATTTCCAGCACCAGTAATTCATTATGTGTCCAATTATATGCCATTGATTTCTATTGTTACTCAATTTGTCATTACTTAGTTTTATGTCTTCTCTTATATTGTAAACTCCTTTTGAGAAGAAATCATGTGTATATATATATATATGTATGTATATATACACATGTGTATATATATATGTACAAATATACTCAGTCATAAATGTATTTTACACACATACATGCATATATAATCATCTGGAGTTACACCAAGCATACTTTTATTGTCATACTACATATGAAATAGATCTCTGTTGAATGAATGTAATAAGTGAAAGATAACAGTAAATAGAGAATATCTTCTCCCTAAGAATCCAAAAACAATATCAATGATATCCCTAAAAGTGCTAGGGCTATTCTGAGTTATTGTGGCTATCAATATTAATTCTTTGTCTAGAATTTATGTAGAACATAACAGTTAGATGAAAAGTTGTGAATATTTTAGAGACGACCAAGACGTGGAATCACAGAAATGTGATGAAAATCACAGCCAGAGGAGATCTTAGAAATCATCTAGTATATCACCCTTATTACAGAGGCAAAAAAAAAAAAAAGCTGGCTAGATAGGTTCAGAAAAATTCCCAGTTATGAATGGGAAAAAAAAAAGTTGTTTTAAGTTACATAAAATTCTTTATTTTGAATTTGAAATGAGCAGTTTCTAGACTATGGAATGACACTTTGTAATTCTATAATTAGCAACTTAGAATAGTATGAAAGACCCAACAAGAAAGGTGTAATATAAAATATTAACTATTTATAAAATATAGCTAAGTCAAGAAAAGTGGGAAATATATAAATGGAAAAAACAATATTTACAGTTGAAGTTAAAAGTAACTTAAAAGCTATAAAGGTGCACTAACATTTTTGACATGAAATAGAATAAAATGAAATGCCATAAAAGAAAACTACATGTATGTTACTTATTTGAAGATGTAATTGCCAGTTTTTAGGTTCTTCTTAGGTTGCGACTATTAATATACCTTTTATACCTATAGTCATTCTTACGCATATCTTTTACAAAATTGCTTAACTCCAAATATTAAAACTAACACTCCAAAAAAAGAAGTTTTTTTAAATATACCCTCATATATGACATATTGTTACAGAACATGTTTTATTGTATAATGGAAAATATAGGCCTATATTTTCTTGTTACAATCAGGAGAAATGTAGAAAGTTTGGTTTGATTTATTTGAATATGACAAACAGGATTTATGATAGTTCTTTATTTTAATGCTCTAGGGTTTATAATCTGGCCACTAATTAATACAGCAATATGAATACAATATCCATAGGTCAGAGACTACTGTCCAAAACACACTGGTAATAAGAAAGCCAGGATACAATACATTCTGGGTACTCCATAAATCATAGAATGAATTCTCATTTCATTTCAGAATTTTAAAGCTGAACAGGTACCTTAGAGGACAAATAATTTAATTTATTACCAGAACAAGAATTTCCTTTATGATATTCCAGAGAAGTAGTTAGTTATTATTTATCTGAAAACTTCCAATGATAATCTGTTATCTCCTAATATTTTTTGAGGAAAGTGCATCTTTATATTGAAAAATTATGTTTTATCTGGTAATAATGAAACAAGATGTATATTTGAAAATAAGGTTTTAGGGTTGTACCTAGGCCAATAATTTCATTGTTACAATGGGCTGCTAACTATAAGCTTCTAAGAAAATAATACTTTCCATACTTGGTTGCTTATAAGAAAAGACATCTAAAAAGTAAAGGCATAAATAATACATTAAAAATGATACACCAGAATAAGTTCTACTATGTATCTGGTAAATTACAAAAGGGAAAATAGAAATTTATATTTGGTAAGTTGTTCTTAATGGTTGATTGGGGCATGAAATTATCCCAGAACTGTTGGTTGCTGGAATGTGTTCAGAGATAGATAAAGAATTTTGCTCAGATCAGAAGGAACCAAAGACAGGGGCTTTTTTCCTCCCCTTTCTGTGTTTAAAAATTTTTTTTGAACTTTACAACAACAAAAAATTCTAAATATTCAGAAAAAAATGTGGGATTATATAAAAACCATGAATCTTCATTTCATACCTTATTTTTAAAAAGTAAATTAGCAATTTCATGTACTACTTTGAAAAATGTCTCATTTGTGCTTCTCTCACAACTTCCTTCTGTACTTTTAAAAATATTTCTTCAGTAGACTTTTAAATTTGGGACATTTTGATTGTGAATTTAATAGCTTTGATTGAGTTCGTGACAGCTAGTCCATTATAAGAGGTGAGGTTTATTTAAAAAAAGAGAGAGAAAGTGGAGAAAACAAACATGTAAAACCCTTTAGCATACTAAACATAATCAAGTATACAGTGCCTATGTCCAAACACACATATTTTAAGTCTTTCACCTAGCATCTTTCAGCACAGATCTTCTGGAGATATGGTTGGTCATTAAATTGGTGATGATCAGAATATTTAAAATTAATTGTTCTTTCCAACCTTTTCCTTAATTTTGAGTCTAAATTTGCCTCCCTGCAAATGCTCACCATTATTTTTGGTTTTGTTGTAATGTGACCTTTCTGAATATTTCTAGATTTTTTTTCTTCATGTCAGTCTTTAAAATACTTGAAGCAGCTATCTTTTCAAACTCATCAATCTTTTTTTTTCCCCAAGCTAAAGAAGGGATTCTTATCTCTCTCTCTCTCTCTCTCTCTCTCTCTCTCTCTCTCTCTCTCTCTCTCTCTCTCTCTCTCTGTCTCTGTTTCTCTCTGTCTCTATCTCTGTCTGTCTCTGTGTGTGTGTGTGTGTGTGTGTGTGTGTGTGTATGTATGAGATGATCTTCCTTGGAAGTCTGATGAAATTTATGTACCCCTTCTAACCTTCTAAGAATATGTTGTTGTTTATTCTTGAAAAACAAAATACATAAGATTAGAAAGGAATTCAAAGGTTAATGTGAATAAAGATGTATTTTTTTCCCATTGAAGTTCAGGGACTCCCTGAAATCAATCAGTCTATTTAGTGGTCTAGAGTCCTTAGGTTAATAACCTCTGGGTCAAATTATTTTTAGTTCTTTTAACTGATTTTTTATAGCAGCAGCAAATCTAATTCAACAATTAAAAGATACAGATTCAATACAGAGAGGAGACCACATACAAAGGGAGAATTACAGCTGGTGTTAGCCTTGAGTTTCACTAACATCTGCCCCAAAGTTAGTAAAAATTGCAATGGATATGGAATGTCCAATTCTAGTTTACCATTTAGTGAACATTTCCCCAAGGGTTATATTATTTTACTATGATTTAGTTTGTAAATTCAAGGAGTTGAATGTCTATTCCATTAATTTTCTTCTGCATTGTCAGTCATGCTGAAGAAACATAGGCCAGACTCTTCATTCTCTTGAACAAACTTGCATTAACAAGGATTATTGAACAACAGTCATATTCTATATATTTTTCTATTTAAAATCTGGTGTTATACTTTTCTAGTACTGCTTTTAATTCAAGTATATATATGCAGAATTTTCATGCTTTTTTTTAAAGCAGTGATTCTCATAGTGTTGTTTGGGCACTACTGGGGTTCTCTAAGATAATTTCAAGGGGTCCATGAAACTGAAATTATTTGCATAATATTAGGAAGTTTTCATTTTAGTATGGTAGAAATAAATGTAATCCACATAAACAAAAAAATCTTTAGGGATCCTCAGTAATTCTTAAGTGTAAACCTCACCTTAGGTACTTTGCAAAGTACATCACTCTAATTATCTCATTCAATAATGCAACTATTTTGGGAAGATAAGTATATGAGTACTATTATTATCCCGATTTCACAGATGAGAGAATTGAGACTTATAAGTTTCCCAGCATCTCAGACTTAGTTTTGGGCACTAGATTTATTCAGGTCTTCCTGTCTCTAAGCCCAATATTTGTTGCCCTATCTAGTCTTTTCTCAGACAGCAAAAAAATTATTTATAAAATGAATCATTCCAATCAATAAATATGGAATAGTGCAAACTGGAATATGGCATCATTAATAGAAATCCTTTGTAAAAATAATGTATCGATACCACAAATTTAGAAATTTCTCTAAATTTGTAAAATAAAGGTCTTAATATAAAAGATGAAATACTCAAATTGGAGAAGATCCTGAAGAGCCAGAATTGAGTGCCAAGTTAAAAAGATCTTTCTATAATGGATCTAGTGGTAGAGAGTGTAAAAAGAACAGTGATATGCAAAAAATAGCAGGTATTTTAGAGGCAGATCATAATGGGTTTAAATCCCATATTGCTATTTCAACCATTTCTGCATTGATTTGAAAAAAATGAAATGAGTTTAAAATATTATGGAATGTAGTATCCTTAAAAACAGGAACTATTTAGTTTTAATTTTGCATCTGTATTTTCTAACACAAGGATTTGATTTTAGTGGGCATTGCTATGTTTGTTAAACTCAAGTGAATTGATTAGCTGCCGTTATATTCAATGAATAGAATAGAAAAATCCTATGTCTCAAAAGAAAACCCCCCCCCACATTTTTCATTCCCAATTCTATAATGGTTTAAGGATTTATAGGATTCTAAAACTAGAGAAAACTCGTATTTTACAAATGGGAAAACTGAGGCATAGAGAGATTTGACTGACTTGCCAAGGTTATAATTACCTGAAGCAGAGTCTGAACCTATGTCCTCTAATTTCAGAGTAACTGATGCTTCCAAGTGAAGTAAATTGACAAAGTGCTTTGCCATAATTGTCCTATAAAGTAATGAGTTCTTATTTTACAGATGGGTAAAATGAAGCTCAGAGAGGTTAAATGCTTTTTCCCAGAATCACCCAAAGTGTACCAGACCTTGGAAAGAAATGCATTGCTCCAATAAAGAATGCATTCGTCACTATTAGAGAAAATTATTTGACTAAATATGCTTGTGTTTAAAATTTGGAGGTTGTGAATATAACACATATGACAAGCTCATTAATTTGGCTATTCAATTTTCTTATAAGCAATTACAATGCAAATTAAAGAAATCTGACTTGCTGAGTGTTCTGTGACAATTTCCACACTACAGTGATTCTCTGTTCTGTTGCTGCCTATGATATATCCTTAAAATCTTCCCCCTTCTCTATTCTCCCTGTCTTTTTTGAGCTTTTAAGATATTAGTCAGGAGATGGGGAGTGTGGTCTCTTTTCTACTCATTATTAATTCCTTAAAACCTGAAAGAAACTTAGAGGTCATCAAGTCTAACTCCTCCCTTCTTCCCTCTTCAAGATGAATAAACAAAGGTCTACAAAAGTAATGTGAATTCTGAATATTGTGTTGCTAGTTAGTAGGATTATATTAGAATTATAGCCTTCTGATTTTCACTTCAGTGTTAATCCTACTAACTAGCAACACAATATTCAGAATTCACATTACTTTTATGATTTTTAATTACCTATTCATTCTAAGGGTATGATAAAAAAGATTCCAAAGAATCCACAGTCATTTATAGAGAAAAACTTCCTTATGATAGGTAATTAAAAATGCAATTCAATGAACTCTCATTTAGGTTCTTACTGTGTACTATGCTAGGTATGATAGAAATTCAAAGATGAATAAGATGTCCTTCATTTTAAGGAGGTGAGAATATTTAGAGATTAAGATAATCATGTTACAAATCAGAGTGTGTAAATGCATGGAAAAGATACAAAGACAGTGCTGTCAGAGTTCCAAATGTCATGATATTTGAAAAGAGGCAAACAGCTCTGGAAAACTACACGTTTCTGTAGCATATGAGAATTAAGCATAGCAGCTGGAACAGAATCCCTCAGCTCTGCTCCATATGGAAAACTGTAAACTTAATGGACCGATGACATTAAAGTGCCAATTGTCTATTGGTTACTGTTCAAATTTTATCTTCTAAGGAAGAAATATCTCTGTACACAAATCTCATAATATATGACAACACATTTTCACCTTCAGATATTTAACCTTCAACTTATAAATGATTAATAGATTCTTGCCTATCTTCCCTCCCCTCCCCCCAAAAAAATTATAATAGCAATAATGACTTCCAAAGTAAGGTTGGTTTGGAATTTAATCACTTCCAGGTTTAAAGTCCTTAATTTCTGCCTTGTGTCTTCAGATTTTCAGTCACTTCTTTACTATAAGGAAAGTATTCAGTTATCCATTATTTCTTGTTTTATCATCTAATAATATGCTAAAAGGTCTCCTTGTTCATTAGTGAATTTATCAGAAGACAAAATCTAGTTTTTCCACTCGTTTAGCCTGACTTAACTTTCCCATCTTGTTAAAAAGAAACAAATTTAAAAAAAATTAAAAAAAAAAAAAACATTATTGTTGTTTTAGATGAGACAGTCTGGTTGGTTTTTAACTATTAGGAAATTATTATTTCATTATTTCTTGCTAAAATTAATAAAAGCCACTTCATTGAAATGTGACACAGTTCCACATTTATGAATAATTAACTATAGACAGGAAAACTACCCAAAGAAGTCATTTAGAGAGGAAATAGAATGGCAATCAATTAACAAGTGAAATGATTGCCAAGGAAAAGAAATTATTTGATGCAACACTATATATTTTAGAATCTAATGAACTGAAACTAGGAAGAGCCTGGGGCTTGGGGGCAGTAAGGAAGTAAAATGATTTTAAGGAGTTTATTAAAATAAAAAGGGGAATAGAATAAAGTTGAATTGAATAAATTGATTCAGTTCAGGTAAAACTATTACTTATATCTGTGTATCAATTGCATGACTTCTAATTTCTTATTGGTAGTGATGCTACTGTCAATGACAAACTTTTCCTACTTGAACTGGACAAAATTTTTTACACTTTTCATGTACTTCTATCTCATTCATTTGTTTATTGTGGTTATTTGTACATAGATACTAGGTTGTGTCAGAAATCTTGATTTTTTTGTGTGTGTTAGGGTTCTTTCTATCTATATCATTATGTATATATTATACTATTTTGGCTTATTTCACCTTAGTTTCTAAAAGTTTTCCCATGTTTTGCTGAATTCTTCAAGGTCATAATCATTTTATTATAATTTTATTACAATCTTCCATGAAATTCATAAACCATAATTATTTGATTATTTTCAATGGATGGTTATCCATTTGTTTTCAGATTTTGTCTGCTAAAAACAAAGAAAAAATATTTTTAAAAAACTGGAATGTCCTGGAATTGGTTCATCCAAGAGCTGATTATATAATTTCAGTCTGAAAATTTATGTCTCAAAAATTGGTAAATGCTATGAACAAGGGCTTGATTTATTGTTTTGTTAAAAACACATGCATGCACACATTCCCATAGAGAACATTGTTCAGTATTTAGTAGTGCATTCTTTTGTTATAATCTTCTTGAAAATTTTTTTCTGTGATTTGCAATGAAATTTGTGTAAGTAAAAGAATTATATTATTATCTGTTCATTAACAATTTTTAAAATTTATTTTTCATTGTTTGAAAAAAAATAAGTGGTATATACATTTAAAATAATCCAGGGATTTAAAAGTCAGTATCCACAAGAGAATATAACAATGAAAAAAATACTTTTTTTTGCAAGAATGAAAATATATGTATATGCATGCATACATATACAGGTATATATCTATATTTATATAGATAAAATTATGGAAACATGAAATATAAGCAAGCAGTCTTGGTTCTTTGATTATTCACTAGGAAATTTCTGTGGGAAATGGGACTAATATAATTTATACATCACAGAGGATGTTACAGAGAAAAATAGCAAAAAAAATTATGGAATAAAGAGATAGACATTGTGGGAATGGGTAATGGTATTGTGAAGGAATGCAGGCAGAGTGGGAAAGATGATTGAAAGGATTAGATGCACGTGGTTGATTATGAGACTATGGCTTGAAATTGGGGTACTAGGTTCCATGGACCACATGGAAAAGGAAAAATGCTCAGGCAAGGGAAAGGAGAGGAATTTAAGGTCTCATTTTTTTTCTAAGTTATTTGGGAGAATAGACCAACCCTTTTCTGTACCACCTTGGGATTAGTTTATTAACATATCCAAATCACTTCAAAATTGTCATTAAAATTTTAAAGTTACTATGTCCACAATATCTTAAACATATCAATACTTTTTGATATACTGCAGAGATCAGGAATTTGTCTGAGCATTACCTATCTTTAGATAAAAAAATCTTGATAGCAGCATTTAGATGGCTTCCCCGCCCCGAAAATATTACGAAAATGTAATTTTTGGTTAGTATAAGATATTTGTAAATTTAACTGTTTTGATTTTTGGGATGCTTTGTATGTGACTTCCAAGTTCTCCTTTGCATTCTTATTTCCTGCTATTGTCCCTTTATTCTGACAGCTTATAAACCTATTTATGATACTAACTATAAGTGGGGAGGGGCAGTACAAGGAATCAGAACAAGATGTGATTTTAACACATGTAGAAAAAAGCAAATATACATAGGGCACCTTTTAAAAAAATTAATTTCCCTTTTAGTTCGCACTTAGTTACCTTATCAACCACTCAGTCAATAATTAATTGTTCTATAACTGCCAAATGTCAAACTTTATGTGCCACTTTCAGTTATGAATATTTTTATAAGAAGCACATGACAGTCATGAGAGAATTGTAGATATTCCAGATTTAAAGTGTCTGCATCTCTTAACTATGAGTAGAAAGTTAATGGTCTGAACTTCTTGATATATTCCTAGAAGTAAAAAAAAAGTATAAGACTAGTCTGTTAGAAAAATGACTTACCATTTTTTCTATCACATATAAGTGTTGACCTTTTTAGTAATTCTCTCAAGTAGAGTGTGCATTTCTTACAATATATACACCAAATAGATAATATAAATAAATTGTTGATAACAAAGTCTGCCAAGTCCTTTACACTACATTGTTGATTAACTATAAGGATTAATCCAATGATATTGATTTCTTTGTTGTAGTAAATTAATGTCCTTTCTTTGCCATTAATTGTTGAGAACTTCTTGTGGTACCCTTTTTATGTCTGTGGAAGGACTCATGTGAGAGGTACCTGTCTGTAGAAATTACAGATTTTTCATTATGTAATTTTTCCAAAAGTTACCACCACTCTACAAGGCGCCTCTGTCCAAGGAAACTGGGAAGGCAGTTCATGTTGAAATCAGATTAAAACATGTTATCATTGAAATCTGAGAGTTGGAAAAAAAAAGGCAAAATATTCATAGCAGCTTGTTTGAGCAAAAAAGTGTTGTCAAAATCAGTGCCCATTGAAAAAAGAAATGAGAGAAAAATCCTGTGAGATTGTGTGTTTGTATCAATTTAGTGTACTATTGTTGAATGTATGAATAAATAAGCAATGATTAAATTCTTACTACAAGGGAAGAACTGTGGGTATGGAAAAAACAATGATTTTCTCTTCATTCAAGGTACTTATATTTTAATAGGTAAAGATAGTACAAACAGGAGGTGAAGTAAGAACATTTTTGTCCAAAAGTTTACAAAGATCGTGAGTGAGGTTATGAAATTACATTCCTAAACATCCAGGAGTCATAATATCAGAGCTGATTAGATCTTGATTCCAGAAATGTAGTATGGGAAGAAAGAAGAGAAAGAGAATCTTGCTGAGGAAATGCATGAATGGAACCTCTCTGAAATAGTCAGCTAAGGAAATAACAAAAACATTTAGTAGCATATAAAAGCACTCTTAATTTCCAGAGAAATAAGGAGACAAGGGGTTAGGATGAGGAAGAAACTTTTAGAAAAATGTGTAAGTTAGGAAGACACTGGTCAGAATTAAATTAGATTCTTGAAGAGGGATAGGATAAAAAGAGTGAAGGATAAACAGTGAGAAAAAATAACATAGAAGGAAATATATAACTAGCAATTTTAAGCATAAATGTGAATGAGATGAAATTGTTGAAGAGAAATACATTCCAACAAGATTAGGGACCCCTGCCTCATATTATGGGTTTGGTGAAAGAATTCACACACACAATTTGTCTCCAAGTTAAAATGCAAAATTTTATTAAGCAACAAGCTAATTCCAGGGGAATTAGCAAAGAGTCAGAATCAAGGAGATAATTGTGATGTCAATAGAAGTGGGCTAAAGTTCCAAGGGAATTTAGCAAAGGGAATTAAGAGAAGAATTAGAAACAAGAAGACATTACTGGGCGAAATTTCCAAAGCATTTTTAGCAAAGAGTCAGAGTAAGAAGATAATTTTATAGAAAGAGAAACAAAGATTAGTTAGTTATGCTAATATTATGGTTTAGAGGTACAATTGTGGAGTGATAGGGGTAGGGCAATTGTCATCTTTGAGTTGTACAGCTTACTGACCAACAGAAGATATATTATGTTATACTATTGGCCAGCATTGTTTGTGGCATTCCCAAGGCCCACTAGCCTTAGGGTTTCTCAGGCCTTCCAACTTTCTTCACACCTCATCAAACTAACCTATAAAACAGAAATAAATGGTAAAATGGTCTCTCTAATGTTCTGCTGGACACATGTACAGTGTTCTCTTTTGTTTTTGCTTTATTTTGTTTAGTATTTCTTTTCTGTTTTTCTTTTTTTCTTATTCATTTTTTAATAAAATAAATTAAAAGAAAAAAGAAAATGAACAATAAAAAAGATGGGGGGAAGAAATAATGAGCTGAGTGAATGGGGCCATAGGACTAAAGGTACAGAGATTAAAGGACAAAAATTTCCACGTCATTGTTTCTGGATCTGCTAACAAAACAGCTGGCAAAAATATGTTTAAGGAGTAGAGTTGTATTGTTCATTAAGGAAAGATATTTGAGAAACTTAGAGACAAACTATATGTTAACTAATGCAGAATGAAATGAGCTGAACTAAAAGAATCATGTACTGGAAGACATCAGTGATAATAAAAAAATCACTAAAGAATTAGCTTTTTTGGTTTCTTGGTGATTTTAAAGAATAATGATAAAGGTGATAAGGTATCTTAAAAATTCAGTGACTTTAAGGAAATAGAGACAAATGGTAGAATTACAGGAAATCACATCAGGAAAATACATTAGCAATAATCTCATCAAATCCTTTTATCATAAAAATGACAAATTAGTGGCCTGGGAAGGTTAAATCATTTAGGACTATCAGTTAGACAATGGAAGAGTTGGGGAATAGAACTCAAAACTCTTGACTTTCTGTCAATTCTACTCATTCACATGGAGTTAAAATCACAGGACTAAAATGAAATAATAATGAAAAGAGTTTTTATTTAAGCCCCAAACTCTTTATTCCAAGTCTACTCCAATATGCTATCTCTCAGGTTAGGGGAGGACAAAATCTTGGAGGGCCTTGAATAATAACCCAATTTTAATAATCCAATAATAATCTAAGGAATTTTAAATTTATTTAAAATTATTTAAATTTATTAGCAACTCTATTAAAGAAAGTATTTTATATTTTCTATTTATTAAATTTGAATTCTTATTTTCAATTAGAAAATGGAGAGTAAATATATTTTAATTTATTTCTGTATGACATTCTTTTTTTGTTCAAATTTATTTTATTTGAAGAAACAGAATAAGGAAAAAGGAAAACAGAAAAGCAAGTTACTCCTTCCATTCTTCCTTTCTTCCTTCCTTCCATTCTTCCTTCCTCCCTTCCTTCCATCCCTCCTTCCTTCCATCCTTCCTTCCTCCCTTCCTTCCATTCCTCCTTCCTTCCATCCTTCCTTCCTTCCTTCCTTCCATCCTTCCTTCCTTTCTTCCCTCCTTCCTTCCTTCCTTCCCTCCTTTTTTTCCTTTCTTTTTTTCCTTCCTTCCTCTCCCTCTGTTCACACAGGGAAACCTACTCATCTGCAGGTGTTCCTCACAAAGAAATATTTTAAGGTTCATAGGCTAGATTTCTTTTTTGTTGACCATATCTTAAACTCATATTATTCTGGCTCTCATTTGATTGGACTACAAAAGGTCCCAGCCCAATCCTGAAGGTCTTTATCTCCCAAATAGCTTTTATTTTATTTTTTGACTAGGTGAAAGAGGCCATTCTTTGCTTCATTTTTAACCTAGCCCTAATCATTGAATGGGCTAGTGAAATGGGTTAAATAATGAATGAAACAAACAGATTAACCATACAATAGCTAGTCCATTTATTTTGCTCTCCCCCTCAAAAAAATGGAATGATGCTGGGCTGTTATATATATTACACTTTTTAAAACTTTCAAGTTATTTTCTTTAAATTATTGGTGTTATTACAAATTATGCTCTCTTTATTCTCATCACTTTATTCTGTATTACTTCACATGAGTCTTCTCACTTTGCAGCTTTCCATTGTCCATGATTCTAATTTGCTCTGAGGGCACAGTGTAAATATTCATATGACATCACTAGAACATATGAGAATATGGACTTTCCCTTGAAAGATTAAGTGGTCAAATTATATGAACAAATTTCTCAAGTAAAAATTCAAAACTGTTAGAACCTTAATATTTTTGGAGATATCATGAATTTGTGTGACTATTTCCTTTCTCTAAATATTTTTACCTCATAGAATTATAAAATGTCAGAACCACAGAGATAATATTTAGTAGAACTTGCATAATTTTATCATGCAGGAAAATGAGCACCCAGCATGTGAACTGACTTACTTTAAAGGGATGGCTAAAGAAGATTCATACATATATTCATTCTAATTTTTTAAATAAAATTCTTATTTCAAAATTCAATTCTTAAGTTACATTTATGTTCTATTATATATCTTTACCACAATTAGTTCAGCCAATATTCAATTGATGGGAAACTAGTGCTTTTGTAAAGTAAACAATGTTACTATGAACATTTTGGAATAAATATACCCTTTTTGTGCTTGTCCTTATTTGACTACCTAATAAGATTCTGCAATAAGAGTAGGATCACTGGATCAAAGCACATGAACATTGATACGTTTTCTTTTATTTTAGAAAAAGTTCAGATTCCTTTCCAGAATGTTTGGACCATTTCAAAATCCAAATAATAGTTCATCACTGTTCTTGTCTTCCTGAAACTTATCCAATACTGATTATTTCTATTTTCTGTCATCATTACCAATTTACTGGGTATGAAGTAAAACCTCACAATTGTTTTGCTTTATATTTCTCTTATATTTAGTAATTTAAAGAAATTAAATATTAAACAATTAATTTTTTTTGCCACATTATACCACCTTCCTATAGAAGAATAGTAGTTTCTCAAGGGAGTGAGTTTTCATCATTTATCATCATTTACAAAGTACAGCTTCATATTTATTTCAGATGGCACTGGAAATGCTTTGCTCCTTCCTTTTTAATTTCTTGCCCTTCCAAGAATGTGTCTTACCATTTTATACCAGTTAAATTTTATGATACTCAGAACAATGTTTCAATTGTATTTATGGAATGGATGTTTCAGGGTTTGACCACTAATAACCTTTCTTCTTCAAAGTAAATTCTCTCTCTCTCTCTCTCTCTCTCTCTCTCTCTCTCTCTCTCTCTCT